>JAOBRH010459376.1:0-10402 GCA_027575125.1 Umimayanthus parasiticus | reverse complement strand
GGCCCATCTAGCACGTTCTTCACTTCAAGAAGTGGCGAAGCACGACGCGTTTAAAACCCTTGACACAAGAACAGTTGCAATTATTATGGACTGGGCGATGAAACCGCTACCGATGTACTTTAGAGAACGAATGACTGACTTTTTCGCTAAAAGAGGACGAAGTTGGCATGTAAGTGCAGTGGTAAAGAAAGTCAACGATGAGCTGAGTATAGAGTGCTTTGTACACGTGTTTGACAATTTCACTCAGAACTGGTTTGCCGTAGCATCTATCTTGGAACATGTGCTCACGACAATCAAATCTGATGATGCAAGGCTTCACAAAGCGAGAATTAGGTCAGACAACGCTGGCTGCTATCACAATGCGTCAATCATCTTGTCCCTCAAAGCACTGGGAGAACGCACCGGCATCCACGTAGAAAGGCATGATTTTTCGGAGACACAGAGTGGAAAAGACATCTGCGACAGAAAAATTGCCACCATGAAGCAGCATATTAGGCGTTATGTAAATGAGAAGAACGACGTTCTGACCGCATCTGATGTAAAGAAGGCGTTAGAGAGTCATGGCGGAGTGAGAGGATGCCGAGTGGCAGTAGCACAGATAAACACTGCACAAGCTGATGATTCAGATCCAAAGTGGTCTGGCATAAGCTTCTTGCACAGTTTTTCCTTTAACAAATCAGGAGTGCGAGCTTGGCGAACTTATGAAGTAGGAAAGGGACATCACTCTTCATACCATGAACTTCCCTGTGTGCAGCCTGAAGCTCCTGGCATAACCATCGTGCACGGGTTCTCCCGACCGTCGCATCCTATTGGATCTATGGTAGAAACGGGCCCAGCCTCAAGGAGCGGTGGGAAGATTTTTGGGTGTAATGATCCAAACTGTGTGTTGACATTTGATTCCGAGCAAAACCCAACAGCACCACATTGATGTCAGGGACGATCAGAAGGTTGTTGAGAATGAAAGTGCATATGACAAAGTAAAGATTGCATGGTCTCGGAAAATTTCTGAAATTGGGCCAACCTCAAAAGCCTCGGTGTCACAGCAAGAATATTCCGAGTCAATCAGGTCATCAGCAAACAAAGGATGGGCGTTAAAAACATCGAAAAGGGTAGTTCGGATGTCACCCGCTGTGAGAGATTATCTCCTCCACAAATTTAACGCTGGTGCGGTTTCAGTACACAAGGCAGATTCTGCGCAGGTGTCAAAAGAGATGATGTTTGTAGGAAAGGATGGAAAACTAGTTTTTGCCCAGGGAGAGTGGAGGACACAGCAACAGATTGCAAGCTACTATTCTCGCCTCTCAGCGCAGCAAAGGCAAAAGCAGCTCGGCGACCATCGGTCGATGGAAGAGGAAGACATTGCTGCATGGGAGGCAGAAGATGCTCGAATCCATCTGCGCAATGAAGTGTTTGCGCAAGTAGATTTACAACATCCCGTAACCTATAGACAACTAGACATTTGCGATGCTGTTGCGAGAGACAGGTTGAAAGCAAAACCCATCAAACTTTTGAAAGACGTTTGCGAGCACTTTGGTCTCAGAATTGCCAATGGCAATCCCAGCAGGAGAAACACATACATGAAACCTAGTGTTCAGTTGGTGAATACGTGCAAGTGTCGAGACGAGGAAAGACCAACTGAAATTTTCCTTCCTGTGAAAGTTTCGTGCACACATTGGTGCCACTCCGTTTGGGAAAATCATACGATAAGACAATAGCCAGTTTAATAAGATCGTTTCGGTTCGTTTAGTATGTAAACATCTAAAATAAAATTGTTGTTTTCCAGTTTTTAAATATAAGATTCAAGAATCGCGTAAAAAAAGATTGTATGGGAGAAACTTGCAATACGGAAATAAGTATAGTACAGGATTTATATATTGTATGTGTCAAATATTCAACCAGAAGACAAACCGCAAACATTAAGCCGACCAATATCAGTATCGGGCTGGGTGCGAATGGCACGTGAGGGACACGTCACCAAAAAATAATACAAACGCAGTAAAACTACCTTAAAACACACTTTGATAAGATTTTGTGTGAATTATATTAAATCTTAATTTTGGAATTAACATCAGCAATATTAAAAGACGAAATCCATATTGTTTTCTACCTGAAGGATTAGCACCTCGAGTTTCCTCAGCGTTGACTTGTATTTTTGTAAATATATAAAAGCAGGACATGGGAAGATAAAAACAATTTGAATCATCACGTTTTCTTTTTCCGGCAAAAAGACAACCACTCAAGCAGCGCAAAAATATCAATTGAAAGATAAATCTCAGTAGTAACGTAGAAAGCGTAAATTCAAGTGTACAGGAATCAGAAAAGTCGCTTGAAAATGTTTTTGAATTTATCTGTTTTATAGACCACGAGCTGGGAAACAAAAGCGACGTTAATGTAAGTTATTGCAGTGAAGAAAGAAATAACATTAAAGTTTAGAGAGAATAAATTTTCTGAAGACCAATACGTCGGTTAATTTAACAGCAGGTGGATTTATATGTTGTTATCAGAATCAATGTATGCTTCACCAACCCACAAAAAGCACCCGTTGGGGTATTCAGTCACTTTTCATAATTTAACCCGAAAACGCTTGATGATGAGGCAGAATTTTGGATGGAACAATCCGACTAAGCAAAGAGCAATAACAGAACTTAACATTTTTCTGGACCTCGTTACTTTGTTGAAAGGTTGCTACTAAAGTTTCACTTACCTAATCTATGAACCAGATTTACCAAGATTTGTTAAAATTTCAAGCAAGACGAAGGTTCGATTTTTTTGGAAAGTTTCTGGCTTGTAAACAAATAGTGACCTATTACACGAGGCAATTTTTCTTGCAATGAAATTTCTGTGCAAGGCTCATGAAAACAAAGCGTTGTAAATTCGGTTGTATTTGTTGATTGCCGCTATTTTGCTCTGAACTTCACGAAAACTATAAGATAATTATAATTTTCTTGTAATGGATAACTTGCTTCGCAATATTTCGTTGCAAAGTAAGTTCCAAAGAGGAGCTCAGTGTTGTTACTGGTTACACACGCAAGGATTTTACTGCAATATTGTGTTGAGAGCTGCGAAAAATTGCTTCGTGTAACCGGGTTTTTCGTTTATCTTCCTTCAGTTGATCAGTAACGAATGAAGTAAAGTGTAAAGTAGTAACTTGTCTATCTCGTGACAGTGCAAGCTTCGGAGAAAACTGATCAAAGGATTTCAAGAAAAAAACTTGAAATTAATTCATGAAGCTAAGGGTTTCGTTTACATGGTGTTCGATAGTCTTCGATAGAGCACACTGGCGAATTGAATATCCACACAACAAATTAAAAAACACTTTTGTCAAGATTTCCCCGGCTGATATATAGTAACCATAACCATATTTAGAGTTAAATCATATCAGCAAAATATAGTTTAAAAGCCGTAAACTTTATCTGAAGCAAAGTCTTGTAAGTAAAATGTTTCATATACCTGCAGGTTTTAGCTGAGAAATTTTTAGCCTCTTTGATTTTTCTTTCCTTTTTCGACGACCAATGGCACTGATGAAATCAACACCACCTCCTCTACGATATATAGTCTCAAATAGCTATTCATCAACATATGAAAGGCATGGATTCAGTGCATTTTACGTTTTCACCGTATATTGGCTCCAGAAGCTAACGAGCGAAATTAGTGGATTCAGTTCTAGATGAGAAAGCTTTATTGCTTTTTTCTCATCACATGACAATGTCAGCCGCTATGGCGGCGCCCTTGCAGTGTGTATTAACAAAGGGCTGCAATTACTTTCAATTTGACGACACTCTGCTGCACATCATTAAAGTGCAGGAAAGGAAGCTCAACTCACAATAGAAAAGTGTATGAAAATTGCTGAGAGAAATAGTCGCCGCCGATAAACGGTGAGGCTACAACAATTTGCTCGATTTTTCGTTTTTAACAGTTATTTTTTATCGATCTTCCACAATTATTCCATAAGTCGGGCTACCTGCTGTTGAAATTGAGAAAACCGGTGGTCGTGTTAATTTGGTAAACATTTTATTTTATGGCTCCGGGCTTCACCTGGTGAAATAAAGCTCTTAGCGTGCGTAGCATGAAATCAATATGTATGAATGAGTAACTTGCGTATCGCCCGCCGTATTACAAATCACATATGCTGAGCCCGAAAGGGTGGCGAGGAAGGGAAGTTCACATTGTTAAACAGCTATGTTGCCAGCATGGTTGTCTCGATGGTGTATAGTCATCATCACACCTGACTCGTAATCCAGGACGTCGGTTGGAAATCGTCTCGAGCAACAAAAAGTTTTCTTTCATTTTTAATATAATTATTATAATAATTATAATGAGACGCATGCGCAGAAGAAGAGAAGAACACTCAAGATATATGAGTAACCCGCGTCGAGCATGCAATAATTGTCTTACAGATAACGAAATCATGGAGTCAGTCAATTCGACGAAAATATCTGTTTATTTAGTACTAAGATAAAGATTTTACTAGCACCTTTTGTATAGTACTATAGATTCTTAAGGAAAAATAACTTGTACCTAAACATCAAAAGTACTTTTAAAATCGTATACTTTTAAAAAAATTGTGCACCACATTAGCATTTTGTTTGAGATAAACATTCAATTAACTTTTAACATGGGTTTTGCGGATCAACGAGGGTTGGTATGGCATATCACATTTGCTTTTCGCCCGTGAGGTTTGGTGTATAACTGACGTTTCGAGCGTTAGTTCTTCGTCAGAGCAAAAGTTCATTAAACCTGACAACATTTTATTTTGTTTTATTCCGAACACACAAGTCTTTAGATTTTTTATGGAAGGGAAAGACTTGCTGGCGATGTTGCGATCTTTTCCCCATTCAAATATTCTGCATTCAATGTGCAAAAATCCTGAAGATGAGAGGATCAAACCGTTAATAAGCCTAAAGGAAAATTCTTTAGGGAAATTATTTTGTCATTGAAATACTGCAAAAAATGCAACAGATATTCGATCGTCAACGTGCGAGACTTGAATTGAATGAACTGATGGAGGTGGACTGAAGTGATGTTTGAAGCTGGCAAACATTTGTTTTGATTTACTCCCCATTCTTCATAAAACTGGGAATTGTTAGACTTCGTATTTTTGTGTAATTAACTGTACAAATTGCTTCGTATGAAAACAAAAGGTTCCGTGTAGTTTTATAATTAATGCGCATCTCGATTTTAAAGACAAAATTTGCGAGAAAAAAGTGCACATTAATATTATACAATGAATGAATAGGATATCTATAGTTTTAATACGCTGATTTGCAGACTACTTTCATTTGACAATTTCTGTCATTTGAATTAAATTATTGTAAGATAGAACGAACAAACCAACTAACAATCAAGAATAATGTAAGATAATGGTCGCGGTCTAAATCCAGCTGGAGCTAATCTAAATGGAGGCCTGTACAAACAAAACCAAATACAAATTTGTCGTACTTGTTTCTAACATTATTTTAAAATATTAAAAATACAAAAATAAATAGAAAATATAAATGCATGGCAATTCTTCTACCAAATTTATGCAACACAATTTTAGCTTTTTCCTGAACTTAGTATGTCGTGTTTCATGTCTTAGTTTTGGAGGTAAAATGTTCCACACATTAAAAGTTAACTAATGCCGTAATGGTACGAGTAAGAGCAAGGCAGACCAACGGGAAGGAATGCAAAAAGGTGCTGATTGCGATAGTGTTTAGACTGCTCACCTCTAGTTCTTTTCTAGTTAAAAGTCTTCCGAGATTTATAATGCAAAAAAACTTCCATGTGGGGAACATAGAAAATTAGAAGCCTTTCTGAACTATTGATTTGTAATGTCACGATTGAATGAAATCTTGCAGCACAAAAGAAACGTCGATTTTACAACATTTCTTTCAAAAACGTGTTGTGTACTCGCAAAGCATCTTGGATAAAATACAAATTCGGTTTAATTTCTCTTCGACCTTCATTGAATGAACATCTCCCGGCGAAGTAAAAAGAAAGCATTTTTTCTCCTAACAGTGGTTTTTGGGACCTTGGAAATCAAATGAGGCAACTTCTAACAAGTCATGCTGTTATTTAATACCAAAGTTGAAGAGTGAAGTATGGATAATTTCTCGAAGACGCCGAACTTGACTCCATAGGCCTGGCTGCAGCAGATGTCAACACGACAACAGAGGTTTCTATCACTTCGACGGCAAAACCTTCAGGTGAAGCTTTCTGGCCACATATGACGCTTGTGTGACGCTTCACATTGTTATTCAATTTTTATATTTTTGAGAATCAATGAATAAGGGCTTGTTTCCCGAGAACTTTCTGAAATTTTTCTGACTTACAGAGCAAACAGTGAATCGGCGATTCCCACGTGCAGCTTTGTGTTTCATTGACATTGTAGCCTTCAGATTCATTTCAACTTGAATTGACCAAGTTAAATGGAGCCAGCGCTAGCAATTTCAAGAACTAATATTAAGACGAGATTAAGTTATTCTTGTACATGGTGGTTTTCCAAATCATTCCAATATGATTACATTAATATTTTTTAACTTATTCGGCGCTGATTCTGATGACTATAAAAGTGTAGCTGATGTGTGCAAAATTAGGGTCAGACACGTAATTATAAAAAGCAAAAAAGCAAGAAAACGGTAAGAGGTGCGACAGGGTGTGACTAGATATTTTAGTTAGATATAAAACCAAGTCTCAGTGATTATATGATTATATTCAAAGACTTTTGCTTTGACTGCAATACTTAACGGTCATGTCAATAAAACATATTGTAATTGTAAAATTGTGTATGTAAATATTTTTGATCTAGATTAATTTCGTTTCGAGATATGACGGTTGGAAGACAAACCGCCGACTCGGCACAAAACATTACCCTAAGAAACCAAAGTTCGATTTCTCGAGCTGTAAACGATACTAAACTCTGCTTATCTTACCATAAAACTTCTCATGGAGCTTCTCCAGCTATCCGGTTTACTTTAGGAGTCGTAAAAGTATGATTTCAAGCAAACGTTAATTTGGAAGACCATATTTTGCTTCTTTGGTTTGCAAAGGCTCTGAAACATTTCATGAAAAAATGCTTCCTTTTTGCCTCATTGTGATTGGTTGTTTTTATCACGTGATGAGTGATCACCTTTCTCTGGGTTGATGTATTGTCAGTATGAAAATCTGAACATTCTAGTGTGGCGGCAGAGAGGGTCAGTGTCCAGTTTTTAAATCGCTTATTATTTGTCAAAACTTGAAATTTTTCAGGTATTCATTAAACTAAGCAGATTTGAACGAGAGATCGAGCCATTCAAGTTGATTAGTCTTTAAATAATTTAATAATAATTTATAAAACGACAATATTATTAAAAAGAAATAACTACAAAATTTTTTTTGAGTACTTGTTCTTGTTATTGTCAATAGTTATTCTTCATACTTGCGAACAGGTGAGAGGGATTATTGTAGGAGAACATTTAACAGTATGAAAAATTTCTGTTTCCTTCCCCTTTCCCCCACCTTTTGCTCTCTTTCTCAAGCTCTCTCGCAAATAAAACTTAAGATCACAAGCCAGTGCTGTTATAGTATAGGATGTTATAGATGTGGTTAATAACTATGGACATGAAGGCGACTTCTAAACGGCTCTTACCAAAAGGAAGTTTATATTGCACTATTATACAGCTAATGTATAAAACAGCGAGAATCGTATCCTGTTATTTGTTAGTGCGTGCAGATTGTTGATTGTAAGCCAAATTTCAACCGCTGTACCAAGACCAATATGTTTTAACGAGGCAGAAGTGAAATGGCCTGCATTCAAAACAGTAAGGCAGCTGGCTTAGTGGGAATTGGACTCGAGCTCAGTCCCGTCTCGGACGGTGGTCCGGTTTCTTTTTGAGATCTTTAGACCTTTCAAAGATTATTGGAAAAAAAAGCGAAATCTTCAGAGATTTTAGAAATTATGAGCTATTTTTGTGGTTAGTGAATAATAACTTGGCTTATTGAGATAACTTACCACTTTTTATCGCTCTTTTTTTCAAAGCTTATTTTGCTGTTGACAGGTGAGAGAATAATGCTGAATCACGGTAGTAGCGTTAACACTGGGCTTTCATTAGTGTCATCTGAATATTGAACTGTTTTAAGAGAACAAGACATCTCATTTTCTAGTTCTACAGTTGAAAGAATCATGATAATACGTGGTCTTATCAAATATTCACTTTTGAAACAGTATTGAGGCTATCATCTGATTATATTCTGAAAAAGTATTGAGACTATCATCTGACTATTCTTTGCTTTTTGCATTTCAAACTGAATGAAGGACGTTTGGTGTTACTGAAAGAGCAAAATACATTATTTATTAAATACTTGTATATACTTTTAAATTTTTGGTGATTTTGTGAATGAGCTTTCCTTGATTGTATGCAATAAACTTCAACAACGATGCTTATTGGAAATTCAGCTGCTTTTTGCTTTACTTAAAAGTTTTAAAATATTTCACGAGATATTTAAAGATTTTTAGAGATATTGAGCGGATTTTAGAGAGAAAATGGACATTTTTAGAACTCTGGCGGGAATTTCTGGATAGATTTTCAATACCAATAGCCAATTTGGGGGGGGTTTTCATGGTTAGGTCTATCTGGGTCCGGTGCCACCTGCCAATTGGTGATTTATAAGCCTTTCACTTTCCAGTTGATTATTATTTGTCATTATCTGCAGTGCTACAGTTAAAGGATTTTTAAAAATCTGCTAGATCAGCTTGAATAAAGTTTCATTTGTTTTATACTAAATATAGGGTGAGGTTTGCTAAAGTTTGGTTTAGAATTGGGAAAAAAGTGTTTCAGTTTTAATACAATACTTATACATTTATTAAGCTGAAAGCTGTATGCAGTTTTTAAAAAAGATCCCTGTATTTGACAAAAGTGAAAACAAACTGAACAATTACAGAATTAGAGAAACAATACTACAAAGATTTCAGGTGACAATTTGTAGATGATTTAAAACTCTCAGTGCTAACAGATTTTTAAAATTACTTCGTCGTAAACTTTAATTAAGCTATCAATACATTATTGTACAGTAAAGTCGATTGAACAAGTTCACAGTTCAAAATATTCTTTGGTTATGATTTTCATCTTAAATACGAAATCAAGACCTGGTTGATATTCATTTCTTAACTAAACTGTCAGGCAGAACACGAGATTGAACAAGTTTTTGTTTACAACATATTTCTTAATTCTGACGAAACTGAAAAAAAAGGTGAATAGCGACTGTTTTCAATGTTGTAAAGTGCATTTTACGTGCAAAATGTTTTAAGAGAGCAATATACTGTGCTGACTTTTTCTTCATGAAATTTTCTCCGCATTTATATGCATAAAACTGCCAAAAATCAAGTTCTATTTCTTTTAGTTCAAGTAAGTCTGTTGGCCATTTTGGCATTTCAAGTTCAACTAGTTTCTCTATTTTGACAAAGTTCTCGAAATAAACTTCGTTTAACATCAAGCTCAAATTTTGCTAGTTAATATTGATATTCTCAAAAGAGTAAACACTGTAAAGAGAAATTTAATGGTAACTGCTTTAGAAACAATGTATACATTTCCCTGGAGTCATAAAGAAAAAATAGAAATTGCTAGAAAAGCAACTGCTTTGATAACTAAATAAACGTGATCGGACCTGAACAGAATCTTTAGGGATGAACCAGTTGACGTTTGAGGGAGGGGGGCTGGTAGGAGAGGGGGGGGAGGGGGAGGATTGAAGGTTCCGTCAATGCAAGAATTTTTTCCCTACTCTTAAACCACGGCAGACATTTTTCCATTCAAATTCTTTAACCCCCCGCCCCCCTCTAAACAAGTTGACTTATGGTTTTCAATATTATGTAAAATTATTGTTGATTAGCCTCAAACTTCAGGGCCAAGGGTAATTTCCATCCCCTCGCCCTCCCCCTCGTTTATCACCTTGATCGTTTTGCACATGCTGGAATTCAGTGTTTGCCATTTTGTTCGCTTGTCAAAAGTCTTTGAATGGTGTCATGTATGCACGAGTAAGCCTGCTGGTAAAGCGAACATTTCTCACGTTAATACTCATTGCAATCTTTTACCAGTGAAGGCGAGGACGTCTAACGTCAAAAAAATTATCATCTGGCCTTATTAATAACTAAGGGTAATTTTTAAAAAATGTTGCTCAGTATTCCGTAGCAAATTTGACCCGGCGGTGTGACGCTTAGTTAATGTTTTTAAAAATTAGAACTTTAAATATCACTGCCAGTTGTTTTGGTTCGTATGGTTCCAGGCATCACAGGCACGCGGTTCTAAAAACAGTCATGCCAAAAGTTCCCTTGCTCCATATTGCAAACAAATGCAAATAGTCTGAATCAACAGGTTGCCCCAACATGAATGATAATTGCACGTGCAATTCACTCTCAGTTGATTAGAGGCCATTGATAGTTACTCAAGTA
>JAOBRH010459154.1:0-10403 GCA_027575125.1 Umimayanthus parasiticus | reverse complement strand
GGGGTACTCCCTATATTCAGATGATAGGGATGATCATCGTATTTTTTAGGGGTTGTAATCGGCGATTTAGTATTTTTAGGGGTTGTTCAAGCAAAATCCTATAAAAAGATAAAAGTGGTATTTGTTAGGGTATAAAAACAGATCTTTTGATACGCTTCTTTAATAAACTCCGGTTTATTGGTATTTTTAGGTTAGTTTTTCACCAGCAGGTATATTTTAGGGTGCGAAAATTTTATGGCTTGGCATTTTTTAGGGTAGTTTTCTAGGATTTCCGACAATCATCCCTATCCTTTTTACCCCGAAGTAACCCCCTGAGTTATAAACTAGCTCAGAGCTTAGATGACCTGTGAGGAAACGGAGCAGCGGGTGATCCTATTCAATAACGATGGCGACTTTAATACAAAAGAAAGGAGAGGACCCAGAGGCTAAGAGAATTGAATAACGTACTAGTTCTGGGTAGTCAATTCAGAGTCGGGACTGTGTTTTTTGACAATCCAAGCTCGCGGATTTAGCAGTGAGGACCGACTAGAGTTCTGGAAAAGATCAACGTCTCAGTCAATTTTCCGTGCATTTGCTACTGGGAGGAGACCATCAAATGTGACCTCCGAGAGTACGGCTCAACCCTCTGGTGAGCTTGACAGGGTACAGTGGAAGAGCATTGTGAGGTCCATTGTGAGAAGTATAACCAGCAGCGTCGCACCCGCCTTGTATTGGATATGATGCTCGTATGATAGACTGTGTTTCCGTTAACGTCCGCTTATTAGGTATGGATGGCCGCGTTTCTGAGTGGAACCTGGGCATGAAACAAAATCCAAAATGGCGGGCGAGAGGGGAAAAAAGTTTACTTGCGAGGGAATCGTGTTTCTGGGTCTAATCGTACGTTTATTTTTGATGTACAGTCCCTCCAAGGAGTGGTTTACAGATCGTATAGAGCTTTCTACACCTCTGACGTCTTGGAGACGGTGTAAGTTGGACAGCTCAAATTAAACAAACACGTGCTTACTTTAACTTTAAGTTTTAGAGTTTATAGTTTTTCTGGATTCAGTCTCTTCTGTTGGCAAGTTTAGTTTTAAAACTAGTCTGATCGGGTAGAGTGTTCTAAAAAGTTCCAAGTTGTTTTAGCAACGAATCGTTAATAGAGATAACTTACAGAAGGAAGTCATGTACATGTTGATCGATGTTCATGAATCAAGTTGACAGCTGACAGTGACAGAGCAGTTTACTTATCAGACTAGGACTCAGTTCAGTAGCGAGAGAGCCGGTTCTTCAGATGCATACTAGTGAAAGGGAGATGAGAATGAAGGCAATGTTTAACCTTCCGCAAAAGAAAAAAGAATATCCATTGACTAAAACTAAACCCCAAGTTAAACACTCATGGCAAAGACAGCATCATTGCATATACTGAGCAATACGAGCAAGAATCTCGGTTCAAGCGGAAAATATCCAGCAAAATTTTGAATACCAAAAAGCAGACTGTCCAACCTCCAGAGAGCTTTAAATCGGGATAAAATTTTCTGAGAGATACTGTCTTAAGCGCCGAACGCACCCTTTGCTAGGGTCTGGGGACATGCCCCCCAGGAAATTTTTAAATCTAGGGGCTCTGAAATGCCATTTCTGGTGTTCTAACATGACAGTTTCTGTCACAATTCTTTGGTAGTTTGATTGCAACTTTTGTGTTTTATACATGGCTACAACCCTTTTGGTATAAAAGTACTTTTCATTAGTTTATTTGATATTTGTTGCAGTTTCTTCAGTTTTTTGGGACATCAGAGTTAAGTATTCTGCGTTTTGTTCTCTTTTTTGAGAATTTGACGAAAATATCAGAACACCAGTCGAAATGGGGATTTTTCCTATCCCGATCGCATATTGGTCAGGATTTGGGATTTTCAAGCAAAACCAGGATAATCCAATGAAATCAGGATGGTTGGACAGTCTGCAAAAACTGACTAAATTACAAACATCATTCTTGCTTCTCCATCATTTTTATGTCTGAAAACTTGCTTGAAGAATGTGATCCTTGTAGAATGGGTTGTTATTAACTAAGGGTTTGAAATTCACAGGCACCTCAAGGCCTCGATCAGTTTCTTATCTACACCCCCCTACACCCCTCCACCTGTTGATGAGTTTTTATGAAAGGGGTCCCAGACAATACTTACCAGGGGTCAAAACAAGCCAGCATCCTTTGATACTGCAATAAATGAGGGGGTTATTATGTGGGCACTTTTATTTAATGTTTTTTTCTTAGGGGGTAATTTGCTATTAACCTCATCAACAGGAGGGTGTGGATAATAAAATGGAATGACCCTCAGTACTTACCATATATATTCACCTGACTAGTGTCCAACTCAAGCATCAGTAAGATACCCATCCCTGGAACAAAACAAAGGGCTAGTACCGGTACTACTCTTAAATAAATGTACAATATTTAATAATAAATTTAATATCGATTGAGAAAAATTGATTCCCAATATTCCTTCAAGACCCATCAAATACACAGTAACACTTTGCGGAGTTGGGGTTCAGCCCACAGTATGTATTATCATTCAATGTACAATGCTGGCAAAGAAAAATCAAGTACAAACTAATTGAGCTGAAACCACAATCACTCACTTGTGAAAACTCTTGCCAATGTACCTTGCATAATAAATACCCTAAGGACCATACGTAATCAGATAACAAATACTTTTGTACATATTTAAGGAAAACATTTCTCTTTCCACTACCAATTCATTGGCATTCATTGTTTGTTCAAAGAGAAATATATTACTTTAAAAAATTGTGACGTATGAGACAAGCTGATCTGATTTCCACTCAAGTTGATGTTGAAGGGATCTGAGGGAGTCCCTTACTCTTGCAGCCATTCATTCATTCATTGGGATTCAGTTCATGGCCATGACGTTCAGACACATGTTTTGTATTGTGTAATGGATAGTAATTGAGAATTGTTGCATTTCTTTCAAGAGTGTTTCAGTGACAAATATTTAAATTACACAAACAGTTTTCCTTAAGGCTTTACAAAACTGAAAGTTTCGAGTTACTGAATTGACATCTTGTTTCTTGCACAAATGTTGCAAGATGTGACAAGATGTGAATGTTAATTTTTAGATTTGACTTGCTCATAACTAACCTATGAGAGAAATGCTGCATTGAATAACAATGATTTGTTATTATATAGTCATTAAATCAATGGGTTTAATAATTCTTCAACATGTTGCAGTACAAGAAGGACTGTCATTGCTGTCCCACGGGGTGTCTCCTTACAATGGAGATTCAGTGCATGAGGTAAGCTTACCACTGACCAGTATGTCTGGGGACTCTTCTGTAAAGCTGGGGCAAAGTTTGAAGGTTCAAACTTGCAAAATCACAATCATGGCACAGGTTGAACCCTCACATTTTATTAATAAAACTTATTGTGTTTTTGAAAATGTTGAAAGTTATGGAGAATGTATAGATGATGGCATATGCAAAATTTGCCTTCAGCCATAGATTCTGACATTTTTTATAATTTTATTACCGTATTTTCTCGTGTATAAGTCGATTTGTGTATAAGTCAACCACCATTTTTCAAACCAAAAACAACGATATTTTTGAAAACTTGTGTATAAGTCGACCCCCGTGACTGATGACACAAAACAAAACAAAATAGAAGGAATCAAGGGCAAGAAACAATAAAAGGAGAAGTGATTGGTATTTTCTTTTTCAATATTTGGTGTTTTTCTTTTTAAAATTTCACTCATGTATTAGTCGAGGTACGATTTTTAGGCTACAAATTTGGTCTTAAAGGGTCTACTTATACATGAGAAAATATGGTATTTATCAAACTCAGACCTTCCAACCTCGGAAACCCGCAAACCTTGAGGTTTGGAAAATTATCTTGAGATTTACATAAAAGCTCCAAAGTGAAGGAAATACGAGACACACGGTACTAACAATGTTCAAACCACTTAGTTTTGTTCATCACTGTATACTTTGGTTGCCTTCTTAGAGTTTGTGAGTAGTTTCTCATCACTGCTTCGTTCCACCATCTCGAGTACGATTGATCAAAATTTTGCCCAAGGGACTAGCACTTTTACATATCACAGGCTTGATTTCAGACTGAATTTGATTAGGAGTTAGACCACTTCTCAATCATTTTGGCTCACTGTGAGATTTAGAGGTTAAACTGTGAGACTGTGAGATGACACCTGAAACTGTGAGTCTCAGAGTTTTTTTGGAGTGGAAGGTCTGCAAACTCATTCTGAACTCCAAAATTATTTATTGTTATATCAGAGTCTCAAATTTTCAGTGATAACTTACTGCTACTAACTGTACTGTGCCATATCAAATTATGTTATATTTGTATCATTTTGTTTGAAACTTGAAGTTGAACTTATTGTACTATTCTTATCATAATCAGTCAAAACTGTAAACAATGACTTTGTCAGAAATCTGTTTTAAAACTGTTAAAGAGCTCTCCGACTAATGATTTGCAGACTCCACTTGTTTTGTTGATGTTCCTTGGCCTGAAGCAGTTGTCATCTCAGCTTGCTCTGCTTGTGTTTGTGGTGAGTATTAACATCTTTCAGCCCAAGGTAGTTTATCAACCTCTATTTTCTCCTTACAGGGTTCATCCAGGTCCTCAAAAACCATGAAAGTCCTTAAATTTCAGTTTCCAAAGTTTGAGGCCTCAAAAGTCCTCAAATTTTACAAAAAACAGAACTTTGAGGTCCTTGAAAAGTCCTTAAATTTTCTCTTCTCTGTAGGTTTCATTTTGTTTGGTTTAGAGTTGCATTCCTTTACTGAAAGATAAACTATGAAGCTTGATTGATCCTGTTTTCGTTCATTTTTGCTGGTTGTCTCGATCTCCAATGTGTATCGATACTAGGGCTTGGTTCAGCAGCCAAAACTCTCCCCAATCTTCCATCTGATACCCTGTTTCTTTGTTAGGCCATGTGGAAGCAACTAGAGTGAACATGTCGAGTATCACGCATTTTAATCGAGCGAATGGTTTTCATTCTCATAATAAGTGAAAGGGTTATTCGACCAATCCATGTTATTAAGTCTTCGAGAAAATCACATGATCTGAAACAATATGCCCGGGAAGTGTAGTTTTCAAACGTGTTTGCTACAAAACCAGGTATACAGTGGCTGTACTGCGTGCAGTTTGTGCTATGGCAAAATAAAATCCCATCAAAAGTCTAGGAATCAGCGGCGTTACCAGCAATACAGCAGGCAAAAAGCATACCTATTGTGAGTATATACTGATACAGTATTTGGATCCAGGGTGCAGTTGGACACTAACCAATTGCCATTTTATAAACTTTTTCTCCTCAACTGAACTGAATACTGACTCTGTTATTGAGCTCAAGAGGTGCTTTTCTGTTAAAACACTAAAAGTGAGTTTGTTAGCACTAACCCTATTGCTTAAGGGATGGTGTTGCTGAGAAGAAAACAGATTTTCAGAAAAAAGAGAAAAAGGTGGAATTCTGGAAGAAATGAGAAAATGCTAAATTTAGCATTTTTTCATTTCTTTCAGAGTTTCAGTCACAACGATCTGCTTCTCTATTTCTGGCAAAAAAAGATTTTTAAAGAATTTGTTTCACAACTTCAAAGTGTTCAAATGTTGCATTTCAGAACTGTAAGCAGTAAAACTTTGCGTTTAATAGCTGTAAACATGGTCTAACTTAATTGCGTATCACAGCTGCATGCTGTAGAGTGTTTAATTTTGCATTAAATTGTTTACTATGATCAGTCTTTGTGCATAATAATTGTAACTTTGTTTGGAAAGAACATATATTTTTCTTCCTAAAAATAAATAATTATAACGTACATACTTTCAAACGTTTTATAAGTCATTCATAGTAAGGTCCTTGAAAATTGTTTATTATACCATGAAAAGTCCTTAAAAAGTCCTTAAATTTTGTTTTGTAATTTTCGGATGAACCCTGTCCTTACAATATCATTGCAAGACAACTTGTTTTGTTTGGAGAATTAAGGAACTGATCAGTCACAGCAATCTCTCCAAGATGAATTACATATTTCTCCCAACTTGTTTAGAAGGAAAGTATGGAGACAGGTTAAGAGAATTTAGCAACACGTCATATGTTGTGTTGGAGTGAGGTAAATACAGAAAGATAGCTGTTTTCCGTACACTTTTGTAATACATGTATAACTTTCCAGGTCTGCAAAAAATAATTATCAAGAGCAGTCTCCATCTTTGCAGACTTTCTCAACCTTTCAAGAATTTTTATATACCTCCTCGCCTTGTGTTTTCTTTTAATGTATGTACCTAAGTGTAGTTTCATTCTTTATACTTATTAAAATGTAATTAATTTTTTCCTTGTAAATATATATGTCAAAGGTCAAACACAGGCAAAACAATGAACTGAACTGAACTATGAACCTTGATTCATGACTACTGACCAGTATTAATTAAAGTTCTTCAAATACCGTATTTAATCCTTTCAGCCATGGTATCTCAGGAAAACAGGTTTTTGGCCCAAGACTTAGTATCGATGTTTTACAAATTCAAGAACAGTCTTGTGAATATTGATATCCATTTGTGCATCCAGCCCACTACACTGTATCATCAATAAGGCCACAAACATACATCCAACCACACACTAATGTTCCTAGCCTTAAGTTACAGTACAGCCTGTTTCCAAGAACCACCAGAATATGGAAAAATCTGACAAAAGCCACAGCACTTGATGGCAGGTTCCACTGAGGCATTTCTGTGCCAAGCACTGCAGGACATTTGCACCTGATGCACACCCCTGCACACCTTAAGAGATTTTGACTATTAACATTTTTGACCTTTAGATAATTGACTTTCTTTTCCCTTTCATTATCATTAGTATCATTATTATTACCATGTACATGTACACTAGCAGGGAGTAACTTATATAAGCTACAATGAAAGAGAAATGTAGGAAACCGTAGGGTCATTCCATGTCATATCAGCAGGAAAAAAAATCCAGATGACACTCACCAGCATTTCATGAGTTTAGTGCTTCACCAGAGTAGACTGTTGCAGACGTGCCAAGCTTCATGCATTTGGTGTGAAAGTTGGGACCGCATTTTACTTGAACTTCACACACAAATTTTCCATACATTTTTTGTAAGTTCACGCATTTTCGTGTCAGTTGCTCACCATACATTTCTTTAAAATTGCCCAGTTACAACTCAGATTCACACATTTTACTTACTCAAACTTGGCAGCTATCTGGTGACAGGATATATTTTGAACAGCTAAACACCACATCCTACAGGCGACAAACATACCATATCAACCTTTTTTGATCAAACCCATATATCTTTTGAATGGCTCGTTTATTTGTAGTTTATACAATAAACAAAATAATGCATGGGTTGGAGATGTGAACCTTATTTTATTGTGTTCCAGTTTGATAATATCTGTTTTCAAGAACACTCAGATAAATTTGCCCCCTTGTGTTATTCTTTGTGTATATTTCAACAATAATTTAAGAGTGTTGTACTCTTGCTAATAATGAGCACACTGTGTCTTTATTTCACAGGCTGTTGATATCTTGGTTGGGATTTCGCTGTACAGACTTGCACATCTGCACACTGCATTCTTAGTAAGTAGCATGTATTTAGGGTAAGTACTGTGGTATGTGACTATATCTTGCTAAATTTTCAGTATTGAGGAAGGACCCAGTTGTGCATGTAAACGGGTACACTTGTACAATGTATATGTTGTAGCTCAATTTGTCCTTTGGTACAATTTATTCTTGAACCAGTTCATTATTAATTTTTTTGAACCAGTACAATATTTCTTGAACTGGTACAACTAGTTTATTTTTTTCTCTTAAAGTATTTTAATTAATCATTTATAATTTAATTTAATTAATAGGAAAAAAATACACTTTTCGCCTCCCCTGCTGTTTCTAATCATTCTCTCTCCCCTCACTCTCTTTTTTGCCATTTTCCTAATTCTCCCCCTGTACTGTGCACCACTTCTACATCACACAGCAGCTACTCTATTATATTTTTTTTTCATTGCTAAATCAACTAACTAACAGGAGTGTTGTCCACTCCATGGTTTGAACCCATACACTTTGGCTTCTGAGTCCTGCTCTCTACCAACTGTGCTGACCTAGGAATTGTTGCAAGCTCCCATGTTTTTTGTTGTATAAATATATTACAATATATTATTATTATGTATTTAACCCTAACCCCAACCCTAACCTTAAACCAGTTCTAAAAAAACATTATCCCAACCACTTCAAACAGTTTAATAATTATTAAAATATTACTTTATACCATAAAATTATGTACTGCAATATCAGTGTATGAAAATGTACCGGTTTAAAAAAACCTGAACCAGTTCAAAAAAATCTGTACCAGTTTAAAAAAATCTGTACCAGTTCAAAAAAATTTGAACTGGTTCAAATCCAAATTGTACCAAAGGACAAATTGAACTGCAACATATATTTCCTAGAGACCTTGATAAGTCCAAAGTCCAAACAGAGAATTTTATTTACAGGGACCAGAGTATTGAGTAATCTAACCAGGAAACAAAGACTTCTTCTTCTGCAGCTTCTTTGAATCTTTATCTTTTCTGGTCACCCCTGAACCCCTTTTTTATTTGATCTCTTCTTACCTAGTGACCTCTAAACCCTTATTTTACCTGTATAGTGACCTTGGAACCCCTCTCCCACCTATTGACCCCTGAACCCCCATCTTACTATACGGTGACCCCTATACCCCTCTCATACCTGGTGACCTCTCAGTCCCCATCTTACTTGTTCAGTGACCCCTGAACCACTCCCCCTACCTGGTGACCCCCGAATCCCCATCTCACCTGTAGAGTGACCTCTGAACCCCTCTCATACCTGGTTATGTCTAAACCACCATTTTACCTGTACAGTGATCCCTGAACCCCTCTCCTACCTGGTGACCTCTGAACCCCCATCTTACCTGTACAGTGACCCCTGAACCCCTCTCATATCTGGTGACCTCTGAACCTCCATCTTACTTGTACAGTGACCCCAGAACCCCTCTCCTTAACCTGGTGATGTCTATCTGTAAACCCCCATCTTACCTGTACAGTGACCCCTGAACCCCCCTCCTACTTGGTGACCTCTGAACCTCCATCTTACTTGTACAGTGACCTCTGAACCCCTCTCATACCTGGTGATGTCTATCTGTAAACCCCCATCTTACCTGTACAGTGACCCCTGAACCCCTCTCCTACTTGGTGACCTCTGAATCCCCATCTTACCTGTACAGTGACCCCTGAACCCCTCTCCTTAACCTGGTGACCTCTGAACCCCCATCTTACCTATACATTGACCTCTAAACCCCTCTCTTACCTGCTGACCCCTGAACCCCCATCTTACCTCTACAGTGACCCCTGAACCCCTGTCATACCTGGTGACCTCTGAATCTCCATCTCAGTGACCCCCTGAATCCCTCTCATACCTGGTGATGTCTAAACCCCCATCTTACCTGTATAGTGACCCCTGATCTCTCTCATACCTGGTAATGTCTAAACCCCCATCTTACCTGTGCAGTGACCCCTGAACCCCTCTCCTTAACCTGGTGACCTCTGAATGCCCATGCTGCCAATACATTGACCTCTAAATTCCTCTCTTACCTACTGACCCCTGAACCCCCATCTTACCTGTACAGTGACCCCTGAACCCCTCTCTTACCTGGTGACCTCTGAACCCCCATCTTACCTGTACAGTGACCCCTGAATCCCTCTCATACCTGGTGATGTCTATCTGTAAACCCCCATCTTACCTGTACAGTGGTCAACCCCTGAACCCCTCTCCTACTTGGTGACCTCTGAACCCCCATCTTACCTGTACAGTAACCCCTGAACCCCTCTCTTACCTGGTGACCTCTGAATCTCCATCTTACTAGTACAGTGACCCCCTGAACCCCTCTCCCACCCAGTGACCTCTGAACCAACATCTTACCTGTACACTGACCTCTGAACCCCTCTCTCACCTGGTGACCTCTGAACCTCCATCTTACCTGTCCATTGACCTCTGAGCCCCCCTCCTACCTGATGACTCCGAAACTCACATCCTATCTGGTATTCTCTGATTGCCTCTACCTGTACATGTTGCTTGGTGAATTCTGAACCCCTTCCTTTGAGCTGTACATGTTATGCACCTATCAATGTAAACCCCCCTTCCCCCATCCCGAGGCAGTATGGGGCATTAGCCATCAAGCAAAACCAAACTGTGATAATGCCCCACATACAGGTACAGGTACACAGGTACACACAAGCTTTATTGGCATGTTACTCATTTACAAAGTAAATTGCGAAAGCAATATCTTAAAGATCTATAAAATTATAATGTCTTTCAAAACTACCGTATATACTCGTGTACAAGTTGAACGCGTGTATAAGTCGAACCCTATTTTTGAAGCCAAAAATACAACTT
>JAOBRH010459042.1:0-10404 GCA_027575125.1 Umimayanthus parasiticus | reverse complement strand
ATTTATCATAAAGCATTACAAAATGCAACATTTGATTGTTTGAGTTTGCTTACAAATAAAGACAATAAACCTTGACTAGTGATTCGTATAAACTGCGAACGCTACTTCAGATCGTAACACTTAAAATATTTTTTTTAAAACCAAAAAGAAGCTGTCGGTCGATGTTGCAAACATCCGAAGTCCGTCACCTGGAAAATGCCTTTAGCACGAATTTAAGAGAAAAATATGAAAAAGTCTCTTATAGACCGATAAAAACTCAAGATGTCTCATAGCCAGACTTTAAAGCCAGACTCGCACTAGTGAGATAAGCACAAGCACAAATGCGAGGCATACGCACGCGCAGAAATGGCTTGGTTCGTGGATGAGTGATGCTGCGCGTGCGTATGCCTGGCGTTTGTGCTTATGCTTGTGCTTGTGCTTATCTCACGAGTGTGAACCAGGCTTAACAATGTTTATGGTAATTGCTCCTTGGTCGGAACTATTTTTACTAAAACAAAGACGAAAAATAATGGTTTAGCTCGCTTTTATCAGTTTTCTAACTTCTCGGGGAAGTTTGCGATAATTGTCTGCATTACATTAGATTTATACACTTCAGGTTCGATCGAGAATTTTTCTGCCTAAGCACTTCTTCGAGCGGAATTTAACTATTCTCTGCCGCCACGCCAGCCTCGCATCTTCGCTCGGCTGGCTCGTTGGCAATAAACAATGCCTAGAACTCGAGGGGGGGGAGTACTTCCTAGTAAAAGGCTATACTGGGGATGTGCCGCTGGATGGGGCCGCATTTTCACAACTGGGTTGACTATAATGGGTTACAATTTTAGTAGAGTTAACTAGAATGGGGTTGCACATTTTCGGGATTTCTGGGATGAGAAAGTTCTGGTGAGCAGAGATTTAAAAGTAGGAAGAATCGCGGTTATAAAAATGGTTCCTGCTGCTGTTGTAATATTTAACAATCGGCTCGCATTGAATTCTGTTCTTGAAGTCACAATGACATTTGCCCAAAAGTGACTAAGATAGGGTCTATAGTTGCCCACAGAATAGATTATAATGGGCAGGGGTTCTGAGAGGGCAACGGTACATACCCAGCAAAACACGCAAGTCAAGCAGTATGTTTCTGATCGGCCTACATATTTACGTTGTTTACTCCTTCTCTTGCACTTTCTTTACGATTTTGAGGCATACAAAGAATTTTCAGTTGCACCTGGATTAGTTAGTGCAAGTCTACAAATTCTTTGAACCCCCACCCCCCAGGCGTTTACGGTCGGTTTAACAACTCATAGCGACCTCCACTTCATCATTTAACGAATACCGTTTTATGATTCAAAACAAAGTACAAATAGCGTTGTATAAAGTTTATTTGCCTTTAATAAATCTGATGTTACGGGCTGAATGTTTCCTAATATAAAGTTGTGAGATACATGGTGATGAATCAGCGTTTTCCTAACAGGGAGGGATTGCCATTACACTTGTTGATTGCTTAACACAATCAATTGTCACTTCGTTGCCTTTGTACGAGCATTTTTGAGCAAAACAAGGTTGCGACTGTTTGCACATGAATACAGTAAAGGATCTTCCTGAGATTGTTTGAGTCGAAGTACTTTCGACGCACGATATCCTTTTCGCTAGCATCGACTGCCTTTGCAGAAAGGCTCTGTAGACCCGATAGAAACCAGCGAGTCCTCTCGGCTGCAACTTCGTCCCAAACTCGTATTCGCGATGGGAACTGGCTAATGTTAGCACGTAGAGTATGAGAAGGACTACAACCTGAAAGCATTTGACGTAGAAATAACATTCAAATCATCGCTAACTTTATTAGTATCTCTTATTTTGTATAATACTACTGTAACAACTATATCCCTTAGCCCCATTTGAATACTTTACTCCAAATAGCAGGGACCGCGGAGGGGGAGGGGATGGGGGGCTTCAGCCCCCCCCCCACACACACACACACACTTTTTGGTGACTGACAAGTCACCCTCCCCTCACTACCACATGGTATGCTCCATGCCATGGAAACCCACAACATTTTGATGTTTGAACATGAATATATCTCGATATTGAATATGCGCACGCTGAAACAAGAAACTGATGCGAACGATCAGAGGATATGATTTTCTATAACCGCGACTTTATGCAGCAGTATCACGATGCTCTGAACAATAAGAAAAACACTGTTCCAAGTCATGGATATTTTGCTAAACTAGCTTCATTTGAAGACGAGCAAGTGCTGCGAGAAAGGGGAACTGTACATGGAGTACAGAAAAATGCCGAAAAATGTCTTGTCAAGAGAAAAACGGCGAGCTATGCGAATGCTGTCGAGCAACTGACTTTGTAAGTCCTTCTACCGCTGCACCTACTCCACGACCCTATCCCGATTACAGCAAACTTCCTGACTTTCACCACCAACCAGGTACGAAAACACCAACGACTGGCCGCAAACCTGATGATTATCAGCCTAGAGCTCAAAGTCGGGGATAAAGATGCGATCAAAGAATTTTCTGAAAAATATGTTCGGTTTCAGAAAAGCTAGTTACAGACTATATTGATCATCTGACTGACATTGAACTGAGAAAAGATAAGCGGCGAACAGAGAATGACAGATTAAGCGAAAAGTAAGAAAGCAACAGGAATACAATGACATTGACTGGGAAGATATTTATCACAAAAACCAATTGTCAACCCAACCCTAAGAGTTGGTGAACTTCAATGTATATTATTCATCACAATAGTTCTAGTTAAAAGGAACAAAGATGAGAAAGTGACAGTTGTGAAGGCTCATCAGTATTGGCAGTAAGATTTTGACTTCAATTGTGCAGGAAAAACAGAAAAACATTCCGCTAGTTTGAAATCTAGAGTCTGACAGTGACAGTTACAGGGTAAAGGGCATTGTTGGATCTTCTAGTATTTCTTCAGAGCTTAATGACTCAGGAGATCAGGCAGTGGTTAGACAATAGCTGGAACAAAAAACGATACCTGAGTCAAGTACATCTCGATACGGACGGAAAAGGATACGAGTACTCCGCGGAGAAAATTATGTGCCATGGAATAATATACTGTACACGTAGAAACCCAGTAACCTTTTAAAAGTAGTACCTGCACCAAATTAAAAGAAACAAGTTGGAAATAAAAACGCAGTCTTTTAGAAAAAATGGAAAGTAGCATCACAAAAATCTCCATTAAAAATTCTGGAAAAGGTATATATGTGACCCTCCCCTTTAATAGCTGAAAAAGATGGTATGGCCCTCCCCCTTTGGTGCTCACTTTCTATAATGACCCTTCCCTCTGAGGCCCCAGCCCCCCCCCCCTCTAAGAATGCGGGCGCTGACACGAACCAGAATTTTAATCAACTTCCATATGGCCATCGGCCTCATAGGGTAACCATAAAAACACTGTCTCATGATCATCAAGCTATATTTACGTGTTCATCAATCCGGTATGATCTCAGCTTTCTAAACGATGTAGTAAATTAGTTTCTTGGCAGGAAAAAAACAAAAAAAAAATAGTCCTCGAAAATTTATAGTTTTCGAGGCAGATTGGGAACGAGTTGGCACTTGTTGGCCCAAACAATCGCAAGTAGACTGGGAATGAAGGGACTGAGCTGTCCGACCTATAGTTCGAATTTTGCTGCAAGATTTTTTATTGTTTGCGTGTTTCACCTTCAGCTTCACGCTTTTGAGTTCATGATGGCATCCGAGGGAAGCTTCGTGGGATGTGTTGTTAAAGTTGACTGTGGTGTGCTTGGGATTTTCGAAGGCCGAGTAGCGAATGTGGACGCCGTAACTCTGAACTTGGAAGATGGTAAGTGGACCGCCATGGATAGCTATGGATGCATACATTGTACATACATGTATCATACTCATAGTTATGGATTGATGGGCTATTGATGCGTTAGAACTGTACCACAAGGGGGAGGAGGCTGTTAAGTGACTTGATATCGGGGGAGCTGAAGACAATTTTTCTCGTTTGTCACTAGTGACGATTGAGTAGTGTCAGACTCAGCAACTCTATTGAAAATTCTTGTGGGGCTAAAGCCCCCAACAACCCCCCCCCCCCGAGCTCCTTGAACATTGTTTGAAATGAAGAAATCCTCATAATTGTCTTGTCTTGTACAGAAACAAGGTACAAATAATATTAATAGCCTGTGTGCATGCTCTGCTGAGAGTTTGGGCAAAGAAAAAATGAGTCGCTGTGCAAAGCGGGTGGAGGGGAGAATGAGGAGAGTGAGCCTGCAAAGAAAAATTCCCATTGGCCGAGAAGTGTGAAGTGGGTGGTCACAGATATTTGTGCGTGACAGCTTTCAGATCACTGTCCGTTGTGACAGAAAGAAAGCAACACAGAGATAAGCAAAAAGCTTTTTGTCAAGGTTTTGGAAGCATTCTGGAACTGGACATACATGTATGTTCTGAAGCCGGAACAGAAAGAAGCAATAGAGCATCTTCTTAAAGGGGTCCCCTATACCCTTTCTTAAAGGGGTCCCCTATACCCTTTCTGATAACAGAATAATGCAAAATTATTTGGCCTTTTCACACATCATGGAAAATTCAAAACAAGATTTCACATTCACGAAAAAGTCAAAATTCGAATTCACATGGACGTAAAATGGATTTATATCACAAATCACGGAAAAATAAAATTCTCAATCATGGGTCACGGAAAAAGTATAGGGGACCCTCTCTTAAAGGTCGAGACGTTTTAGTATTTCTGTCTGTACCTGTAAATTTGCTGGTGGCTTGAATATATTTCCAAAGCCAATGTTTCGAACAGTATTCCTGTATTATATTGTACCTTAAACAAAGTCCGCAGAGATAACAGTAAAAGTTATAAGATAGCCTGATCTTCTTTCTTCTTCTTTGCAC
The DNA here is from genome assembly GCA_027575125.1 of Umimayanthus parasiticus. NCBI lineage: Eukaryota > Metazoa > Cnidaria > Anthozoa > Zoantharia > Parazoanthidae > Umimayanthus > Umimayanthus parasiticus. The sequence continues at coordinate 5,548 of JAOBRH010459042.1, read as the reverse complement.
CATTTTTTTAGGAGTTATAGCTGCCAATATTTATTCTCTACAAAGAGCCTTAGACTTAGAGTGATTGGTTTGACCCGAAAAATGTGTTGTGCCACACTCAGTTTTTAATCTTTGCTGTCACAGTGTGACAATGATGTGATATTGGGAGGTAATTTACATGTAGGCCAACATAAAGACTTAATATAAAATCACAATAAAATAACTTTAATTGCAAATGCATTGCAGCCAAAACTGAAAAAGGCTGTTGTTTACAAGTGTAAAAAGGTTTACGGTAAGTAAAAATATAAGATCAAGAAAAATAAAAAAATTTAAAAACTACAAAAAGTTTCAGAACTTGGGTCTTCAAACTGTGTGAAATAATAAAATCTCTTTTCTTTCTCTCTTTTTTAAAAGTTTGGTTGAATGCTTGTTTTACCATAAATTGTAAGCCATTTTAATAGTTTAAGTTTGGTAATTGACCGTGTAGTTTGTGGTTGGGATTTCCAGTGATCTTGTTAAAAAGTCTCTCTGCAAGTAATAAAATAATTGTTGACAGTCTGGTCATATGTTGGACGGTATGTTTCCAGGACAGCGTAGGTGAGCTAGATGATATGAACAGTTCAAAATGTGATAGTGGGCACCTTAAGAATGATATCCATACTTTCCTTTTATGCAGCTGAGGAGAATTTGTCTTTTCATGTTGGATATTATAGCTTGCTGTGTGTGATCAGTTCTTACATTCTCACAACAAAACAACTTAGTTTGTATTTAACAGTGTTTTCTTAATAGGTAATGATTATTAACACCAATGATCTGCTTAATATTTATTATATATTAAATTGTGTAGACCCTTTTACAATGCATTATATAGCCTTTATCAAAATTAATGTACATGTACAGTCAGGTAACTCAGTTTTCAAAATATGTGAATTGGAAAAATTCAATTTTTGTTACTTCCTGTGGGAATTACAATTGTTATAGTTAAAGTCATGTGATTGAAAATTGTTATGAATTTTTTCTTGTCAGTGTTTCACAATGGCCAAAGTGTTCAAGTGGGGAATGTTAGTGTCAGAGCTGAAGATATTCAATCACTTGATATAGTGAGAAATCAGTCAGCAGAACAAAATAATAAAAAAACAAGTCAGCAAGTAGAAGATGAAAGCTCCGTTACAAAGGTAAGTGTGCATGTAATGACTATGCACACAGTGCATCCACTGTCTACATGTTTATGTTTTTATCATTTTTTTAAAATAAATAATTGATTGTGATGCAGTGGATTTCATTAATACATACTTTTTTACACAAGTCATCAAGTTCTGACGTCCAAATTAAGTTAGGGGTGAGGCCTATAACATGTATAAGATTAATCAATTTAAATGATTTTTATTATGTTTAATTTCAAAATAAATGTCCTCCTTGGAGGGGTTGCTGTATTTGAAAATAATAACAAATAATAAAGGATTTACTGTAGTTGATCACATGTTTACCGTTTGTGTTAAATGAATCAGAACGCACCACATGTAGCAGAAGCTTGAATCATCAGGAGCTCCTTCAGATGAGGATGCATTCTTTCTCTTGAGCAAATGATACTACAAATATGTTTAAATTCAATATAAATAAAAAAGCTTCAGGATTCCAGGGAAGTGGGTGGCCATCTTTGATAGCAATAGAATTGAGAGCTCTATAGTCAACACAGAAACCACTCTAGAGTCAGTATCCATGGATAATAAAACAGTTTAAACTGTCATAGTGTAGTCTTGCGCCTGTCACTGGATTGTCATCACACAAAATTTATTTTAAGAGTATCGATTTTGGCTTCAAAACTAATTAGTGGGGTTTGACTTACATATGGGATTGACTTTCAAGCAACTGTGCCAAAAACAGCTTAATATTTATTTAATAAACAAATTTGTTTTGAAATTCTGTGTTTTAGAGTCCAGGTGGTGCCAAACAGGGCAGAGGGAGAAAGTCCTCCAGTTCAGGTGTAACACCTTGGTTGGCTGTGTTTAGATAAACAGTATATATAATTCTATGTACTTATTAGAGACAACAGTTTTAAAAAGCCTTAGATTTTAAAAATGGCTTAAATTTAGTCCCACACTTCCTTTTGCTGACCAGTCACTTTGAAACCAGAAGTGTTTGTACTCATTTTTTCCATGAAGAAAACTTTGACTCAAAATGTTTTTGTCATATTAAGGTACATGATTGTACAGTACATGTACCTGGAAATGGTACATGTATGTATAAGTTGCTACGTGTACAGTTATTCTTACATTTTTGCTTTTAGTCTTCCCCACTGCACTGCGATGCACTTACTATTTGTTAATTGTTGTTTTAGGTAATGATCCATGCAAGAATTACCAAAAAACAATAGGCAGCGACAATCTAGGTGGTTGTTTGTGCTGAACCCTCTAATTGAATTACTATAATTAGATATGTGATTGAAAAAAATAATGTGTTCAGAAGCACGACATTTGAATTTGGTGAGTGAATTGAAACTTGGTCAATGGTAAGATTTGGTTTTATCAACATTTTTTAACATCAGTATCATAACCATAGTATATAGATTGTGTTGTTAGAAACTGAAAGAAATTGAGCAAGCTAAAACTGTGTTTTTCCTTCCAAACATGTCGGTCATTGAAAGTTGGATAGAGTCATCTATTGTGATTCCCATTAGCGGTACAGGAAATCACAAAGCCAAAAGACTTATCAAAATTTGATTGTTCACAGGCACACACAAAACTCCAGAGGTCGGAAATACTTTTGGTGCTGCGCACTGAACGAGAATTTATCTGTGTTAATCTTTATGAATTCTAAACTGAAGTAGATTTATAATGCTTCGATTGATCTAACTACAGGAAAGTTTGTAGCAAAAGCTGAAATAACAGAGTTGTTTCCTGTCCGGTGCCTTTACTTTGAGTACATGTGGGCCAAGAAATAGTGAAATGCAGAGCTACAAAAAAAATGGTTCCAACATCTGACTGTAGTCCACAGTTTAAAATTGGATCAGTAAAAACGTGAAAATACAGAGGTACAAAAATGTGGTCAATGTTATTTCAAACGAGAATATATTGTAAGTTTAGTTAAATTTCCAGTGTGGCTGGTATACCCAAAACTAAAACTTAAATGTAAATAGAGTTTCCTGCAAGTAAACATCAGTGCTGTTCTTGCATCAACACATTATTATCTAACATCTCAAACATCCTGATTTCACGCAAATATGGCAGTTAATTTTGAATTCTTCATTTCTGATCACCATTTGCATCAAACCATTTTGCCTGGTAGTACACTGTATGTGTGGTTCCATCGTGGATAGGGACGTGTTCAAACCCATGGATCCATTCAAACAAATCTGGGGACTTTAGCTCTCCAAATGCCTGTAATATCTCCAGGTTATCCATCAAATTCAAATACGAGATTGATCCATACAAGTCTATTTATGAAATGATTAGCACCAGAATCAAAAGGGGAAAGGTTCAAATACTACCATACTGATAAGAAAAGCTGCTAACATACTCTAATGTAATCAATAAACTGCAATATTCTAATCCTTTCTTTTTGGTATGCAGCACTAGAATAACATTATGGTGTTCGCTCTATGTTTGGTGACACAATCATGGTAAATTTAGACTGTAGCTTCTGATTGGCTCATTCGATTTTATTTTTGGTGAGTTTTTGCTTCTTGACCAATCAGATTGCTTGGATTAATTGAATAATAAGATTAATTATATTTTTACACCTCAATGTTTACTTTAGTTTGTCTTTGAGCTCAATCTACATCTTGTGTGGATCGTTACTTAATGTACATGTATATTAGTGCTCAGTGAAGATGCATTAGATTTAATTACATTCAAATTAATTAAATTGTTTTTAAAGTTATTTTAAAAACAATTATCAAACTGGAATATCCAGAGACGTGAGGGCTCACATTATATGTTCAAAACAATTTTCTTCCGTATATACATGTACAGGGAGGTGCTAAGGATGATAGTTTTGGAATTGTGCACACATTTCAGAAAGCAATTTAACTTCTTAGAATACATGTAAACATGTGGAATACATGAAACCAGCACAACACTCTTGCTTTACATGCACTGTAGCTAGCTAGCAACTATAAAATAATACTCTATTTTGTTGACAGCTGACAGGTATGCTCCCAAGAAAATGACACAGCGTGATCAGGTTTGCCTGCTGTGTTTAAATTGTGAATTGTTGGCCATATCTACTGTAATTATTCTTCAAAATGTTGTAGTTTACTTTAAAACAACACTCATTAATTAAATGTTTTTGTATGGTAAACAGGAGTGCTTTAATGAAGCAACAGAAGCATCAAAGATACCAGACTTTGACTTTGAGGTATGCAAACTACAGTACTTATAAAATTGTTGGTAGACCTGCCAGTCCTCTCTCACAAGTTTTCATTGTGAGTCTAACTCTTGATGTTTAGGGTGTCATTACTTGGGCTTGAGTTGTGACTGCAATGTGCAAATTTCGTGCAGTGAGCAAACAGTCTGAAACTTACACCAGTACTATAACTACTGAACAGGAATCAAGTTAGGCTAGACTAGTTTAATCTCATAACGAGATGTTTGCAGCTTCATGTCCCACAGAGTGTTAATCTAATATTATACGTACAGTGTTCCAACAGAGTGTTAATTATAATTTTTTATTCGAAGGCTTTTAGAATGTCTTAAATTCACTAGAATTTATCCTTGAGGTCTATAGAGGTATTAAAATTATTTTGTTCAAAAAAAATTATCATTTCTCATGGTCTTGGATTGAAAATTGTTAAAAGACAGATAGCAGGCCAGGGCTCGTTTACTTTTCTTGTTTTATACCAAGAGTATTGTTGCATGATAGAACAGGAGTTATAAGTTACATAAATTGACCCGTATTGTAACTTTTGTAACAAATGCAGTTCTTAAAATGTGTGAAAAAAATGTCTTATAAAAATACTGTGAGTTGACAATCCTGATGTACATTGTAACTTATAAACTTGTAAATAATAAATTGTTTTGGTTAATTTAGAAACTGTAAAATCTGTAAATATTTTTGCTGAAATTCACAGGTTTACATATATGTAAATTACTGAATAAATGCTGTTTATGTCTTTCATTTAGAAAAACTTAGCGTTATTTGACAAAAAAGCTGTTTTTGAAGAGTTGGAGGTAAGGACTGTCCAGTAATTGTGTACTGAATTGTGTACTATACAGATACTATACAGATACTCCTGAATATTCAGGAGTATAGATCTGTATAATTTTAGCCTCCAAAAGCAGCTGCCGTATTTCCTTCGCAGCTCGGTGGACACAAGGTGGCTGTTTTTGGAGGCTAGACTAATTTTGCATTTAATTTTCTACTAGTCGATGTAGATTTTATTTAAGATTTTAGTCAGCATAAGTTTTTTAAAAAACACAGCTCTTTAATTGTTCATCTAATTTTGTAGACATTATGATTTTTGCAAGACATAAGAGCAGTACAGTGCATGTGTACATATTCAGGGCCGTATCTATCATCAGGCAGGGAGGGCGAATGCCCCCCCCCCCTTTAAATTTTGGACCGGAAGAAT
>JAOBRH010458931.1:0-10404 GCA_027575125.1 Umimayanthus parasiticus | reverse complement strand
GCATGCATCGGGGACTTGCTCAATTCTGGCCGTCCACCAGCGTACAAAACCAAGGTTGTTCCTGCAAATTTAAACTGCACAGACAACTATGATGTCGCATGGCTCGACGAGATTAGCTAGACTTGACTAATGCCAAATATAGTTGATGCTGTGACTCTTCATAACGCATTGCTCGACTTGATTAATGCTAAATTTACAACACAGCTTCGATTTTCACCGCTGAAAGCGAGCGAATTTGACAACTTTTATATTCTCAACAAAGAGAAAAATTGTAGATTATGTTGTTTCAGTTTATTTTTTAAGTAAAATTGAACTTTTTTAATACAAAATTACTTCGAAAAGTTTAAAGAAAAAAATCCCTGCAACAGAGAAGTTCGCTCTATAAATCGGTGCGTCGTACGTTCTAACTGAAAAAAATTGTGCTAAAAAATTTCACACAAAGCCAATATTTTATTACTAAGTTTTGCTATCTTAATTACAAAACTTATTAAAAGCCACTTTTGTTTAGAACTGTATTTGGCTTTATATAGTCTTACGAGGAGTATAGTTTTTGGGATTTGAGATTGGGAATACCAATATTCGTTCTGGTTGCTCTTACAGCCCAAATATACTACAGAGTTTCCATTTCAACTATTACTGAGTTTGACTGTGGTTAAATGTACTATAATGACAAAAATTCCCCAAGAACTTTGATACCAGTGAAGATTATAGTCAAATTCGCAGTTAAATGTCTCTCGATAACTTAGGTATTGACTTCAGTTTGCAAAACTGAAGGGAAGAAACGTTTTTAAAAAAATTTAATTGATTTTGAAAATAGCTCTAAAACTTGAATTAATTTTGATGCAGCAAGTAATATAGTGATTGTGCTTTTCAATCTTAAACTCATAAGTACAAAGAACAATAACCAGCCATTAAGTTCAAACAATACACTTTCATCCCTTTCTCAAAAGCCGAACTTGTCGGTGAACTTTCAAACCATATTTTTGCGAACACGGTGCCTAGTTTTCATTCAAGTTCGATGCGTTTTCTTGCAATGAATCTTCTTCTCCTATTGTTAACAAAGCTACCAGATTCCAAATGGAGCGTGGATTCAATCGAGGACTAAAAAATTTCACCTGTTATTCCTGGGCAGTTTTTACATGTCTTTCAATTTAAAGTAAAATTGTTTTTATTCGCTTTTTTAAAGAGTGGAATTTATTCGTTGTTCCGAGCCAACGTGGTATTTACTCAATTGTGCCATTTCTGTACTTGAATCAAGGCTAAGCACAGCTTTACTCGTCATCTAAAGTCCTGCCATGTAACGACAAAGATGAACGATTGTTATCAGGCAATGAGTCTATTTCATGCATGTCTTCAAAGGGTTTCGTTTTTAACCAATTACGCACGTTTCGTGCGCGAAATTGAAGAGAACATGCATGGTTTGAGGGTTATGCCCCACTGAGGAAGACACCAGAATGAAACCTCGAACATGTCGAAAGACATATTTTCTTAAGGCTTTTCACCTTATCTTTAATGAGTGCATTTTGAAATTCGCTAACGTCATTAGTTACACAATAATGAAGTGCACAACCAGCTGGTGTAGCGCAATTATTGACTGATATTAACTTGGAAATGGGTCATTATGTCGGCCCTCCGTCTAAACCCGCTCGAAATGTATAAAGTCTTCTCATAATCCTATAGACTATACTATTTTTATAACAATAGTAGAACGTTGTTCAGTAAACAAAACTATGCTAAAGTTGTACTGGTTGCTTCAAACTTAGTGAATGATATTTCGTTTCAAACTCGTCTGCGAAAACTGGTGTATCAAGTGTTATTGAATACAAACTGTTTTCTACGAGTTCAACTTGTCGTTTTCGACGAAGCGATGGAGTTTTCTCTTGCGTTGTAGACTTCCTTCGCTAAACCTTCCCTTCCAAAACTGGGGGTCGTTTTCGCTGTCCGCGATTTCTCGCTGGAATCTGCTCTTCCAATATTGTGCGGAAACTTTGAAACGTCCTGCTCTTTTTCCTTCACTGAATCTTCCTTTCCAAAACTGGGGATCTCGTTTTCCATTTGCGCTTTCACTATGAAATCTTCCCTTCCAGAACTGTGGATCATTTTCTTGTTCTTTTAGTTCTCTTCTGCCAGTTCCATCTCCGCCGTTAAAACTGTCAAACCGCCCTTTCCAGAACTGGGGGTCATTCGGTTGCCCTTGATCTTCAAATTGTTCTTTCCAAGATTGTTCCTCATCTTCAACATCACTCAGTCTGCCTTTCCAAAACTGTGGGTCGTTTTCTCTGCTTCTTTCTTCTGCGTCCTTCTTCTGCTCATTCTGAAACCTTCCTTTCCAAAACTGGCGCCGTACGTCTTGCCCGTGATCTTTCCCGACTCCAAACCTTGCGACCAAGTACTGAGAATCGTGTGTTTGATCGAATTGAGAATCCTCTCTTTGGGATGCAGTTAGGCGAAGAGCGTCTGTGTCACTGTACACATCTTTGGGTTTTTTAACACCTCGGAGAATCCTATCAAATGGACTGTTTGTCATGGCTGACACTTCGTTCTTTATCATTCTAATTTCCTGGAGGAAATGTTTTCGGGCCTCTGCTTTGGGGACACTTTCTCTCTCAATAGCGTCTGAACGCGCCCCAACATTTTTTCGTTCATTCTCCACGGAGTTTTGTGTTTCAAGGCGAGTTTTTTGCTGAGAAAGATTTGTCGATGTGACAAGGTGATAATTAATTAGAAACAAAGTCACAAAGAACTGTACTCGGTGAGTGAATGTCATGATGATCAAGTCCTTTTCCTCAGTGATTTCACTGAGATTTAGGCCGAGACTGTCAATTTTATGTACGCTAGCGCATCACTAAAAGTTGAGCAACAGGGCACGTGACCAAAAACACTGTGTTCTGATTGGCCAAATCTTGAACTTTTTTCGCATTTGCGTTTGAATTTAGTGAAATGAAAGATGCAGATATTTCTTTTACTTATATGATAAAAGTGGTTAATTGTAAGTTTTAATGATTAAGAACTCTCATTGTGCTAACTGCTAAAAGGCTCTCAGGATATTAAGATTTCGTGCAACTAATTTTAGATAGTTTTGACGCAAGTAATTAAATCCACGAATAACGGTAAATTTCCTAAAATATTCCTCTGTAATCTTGAGATAAAGTATCCTTTTATAGGGCATTGTCGGTTTGGTTTGTTTCAACCAAATGCTCTCTTTCTTTGTTTTTGGTTTATATTTTTCAAAGGCTTAAATCCTGCAGCTGTTTCAAAACAGAACCTCTTTCTTTAACACTGCGGCAACTCTTTTGAAGTAATCTTAAAATTGCGGCATTACAAAAAACAACAGTTTGCTTTCTTGTGCTAATGAACGGTACATTTACCTTTGGACAGGATGTAAAACGGTTCTTACGGGCGGAATCAACAGAGCGGTTAAAAACTGTTCAGTAAATGTACAAAGTACGGTAAAAACCAACTATTCAGGACGCAGCAGTTTGAGTATTTGAAATAATGTTCATGTTTAGTTGATGACAAATTTTCAACTGAAAGAACTATTTTGAAACCAGTTTTTATGAATCGTTCTTCTTGATTCCCTAAATTCAAATAACTAAGTGAAACGATTGGAAAATAATTTCTAAAAGTAGCTACGTTCGCCATTTTGATAAGCTGGTTCTACAAAGCCATAAACGGTATGAATGTTTGTAAAAATAATTGAAAATATTGATTTTTTGGTTCATTCATGGGCGGAAGGAGGGTATATTTCAATTCCAAGTGTAGTAAGAATTACCACTTAATTTCTTTAACACTTCAACACGTCCTTAGTGAACCTCTGTTGATCGAAATTTTTTCAAAACAAGCACCCGAACCTCCAAGAGAGTTTTTAACGATTTTATCTGAATACTACTACGACAAAAGCACGGTTTAGCTGAGAGCAGCGTTGTTTTTATTTATTAAAACGGTATGCTGTGTAAATGATAAAGGCGGCGCTATTTTTTATGAAATTAGAGCAGTGACTTCAAGAAGACGAGGACAAAATGTTTTAACGGGCGAGCACACCGTAGTCTTTTAGAAAGCTAAAGATTCTTTTCGAAATCATTCTTTAAACTGACCAATAATTAGTGAGGAAATGAAATTTTCGAATTAGTGGGCTGTCTGTGAACTTATCAGTCAGTCAATCAATGCAGAAAACTAAATTTGTAGTCTCTCTTTCTTCTTGTTCACGGCTTCGGCGACGTGCGCAAGACAGAAAACGACAGGTGCTCTCAACAAATTTATCACTATGACAACCGTGTCACTGATTGAGAAAACTGCCTACTGTTGCAAAGATCCACTAAAAGTAATTGACATACACGGAATTAAAGTCATAAATATAGCATAAAATGCTGCCATAGTAGACGGCAAGTTCGATTTTGGGTACCGGAATCGAACACACACACTCTGGGTAAATACAGCTGGGAGCCCGCGAGCCTGTATAGTGACAAGCTGATAATTGACGATCAGTCATTATTGTACAATACATTTGTTGGATTCAAACAGACACAACTCTTGCTATTGACTAAGCTAAAGGTTGTTTGGAAAGTTTGTTCATCACCAAACCGGAAGAGATTACTTTAGCCGTTGCAGCAGTCGTCTGCTAGAACAGCAACAGGGAGAGAAACGGGTGGGGAAGAGGGCGGGAGTATGGGATGATGGGTAGGGTGGTGTCGAGCGGGAAGTGGAGGGGACAGCAGGCGATTGGGTAGCATAGGGTTGGGAGGAAATGGGAGGAGAGGGGATGAGAAAGGTAGGATGGCATAAGAGGTTGCAAAGGTAAGAGATAATGGTAGATCTGGTCTGCTCTTCGACGGGCCGAATGGAACCAACGGTCTTCCCACTTCCATGTTTTTGTGTGTTAACTGATATCAGTTGATCGTTTCATTCCAAATTTGGTAGACAAGCCGCATTTTGGTTGAAAATAAGTATACCAAATATTAGAAGAATTTCTGAAGGAAGGCGGTTTTTAAAAATGGGCTTCTAATTTAAGGAGAGATGATCGATTTTAAAAATCCTAAATTGCTCTAATCTTTTCTATGCTAGCTTTGTTTTAACAGAGGTTTCGGGCCATGATAGCATGGTTGACATTTAAAACTATGACGAATCTTTGTAAATTACAACCCAGCCTGCCATTTTGTATATACAATAACATGTACATAATAACGTGCACAGAAGAAGTATCATATTCGTTTCTAGATTTTCAAGTTAGTCATTTTGTTTAAATGTGTATTTACAGTACGTAATAATCACGTGTCAAGCATAATCCATAGGAGCTTCATATCTACAGTAGTTGTTTTCAGTGCAATGAGACTGTACTGAGAGATTCTTATGGTGGACGTCTATTGTAATTAATAGGTCGTATAGACTGGCTCTGACTTTTGCTGGTCAGTTGCTGAATGAATTTCGTCCGTTTTATTTTCCCAGTTCCAGCAATGAGATGTTTTCTAAGTTATCGGAGCAAACAAATATGCTAACAGTTTAGACGACACGCAGACGACACGGATAACCGGATTTATATATATTCAGTCACATTTACCGTTTTTTAATAGGTTTTCTTGTTTAGAAGTAGAACACCCAGCAAAGTTTTGATCAATTTTATAAAATAAACGGACTTCTTGAAATTCTGTCACCCTTCCTTCGCCGAACACCTGTGAGTCATAACTTGTTATTTGCAATTCGTTTGTATTCTATAAACAATTGTTATCAATCCAAAATCAGGAACGACAGAAAATCTTGGAGTGTAATAAAGTATGATTTATTCATTCCTCTATATTTCCAAATACATCTATTGTATATCGTTTGAACCGTGCAAATAACGTTTTGTGTTCAGTGTTTCCATATAGTTTAAACTTCAATTCAAGTTAAGGGTGAATAGCTCATGTATTGCTAGAGAAAATATTTATAAGTGTATTGACAAACATGCCTATCCTTAAATAATTAAACAGCTTTCCACCTAGTTGAATCAAGCACTCAATCGTGCATATTTTCCATTTCTAACTCGTCGTTGTCGACCTTTGCTGCCTTAGAATATGAACAAGGCCAGTCGTATTCAGCTACAGTAGTCAACTTCTTCGCGCAAATTTTAAAAAACTCATAACTCATTTTAAAAATGAAACACAATGTGAAAGAAATCGAAATCTCTCCCAAACAATTGTTCCTGTAAAAACAGTATGATACATAGTTAAAACTGTAAGACTTAGTTTGTGGGAAAGGTTTTCTGCAATGGCGAGTAAGATAAACGATGTGCTTTGCTTAATAAGGGTTGATATGGTGTGTTTTTCGCGGTAAAGTTAAATGTAAAGCTGGTGTTTCGAACGTTAGCCCTGCGTCATAACAAACTAAGCTGCTTTAGAGAAGGGCTATAACTATCGAAAAGTTAGCTTTACACCAAACCTTACGACGGAAAATGTACTGGCATATCATCTTTGGTTGATCAAATCGCATCTTTGATATACAGTACCTTAAACTTCCGAGAAAGTTCAAACAAAACGCTTAACGAGTTTGGTTTATTCGATGTTCTCTTTGTATGTGTCTTCAGGATAGCATTCTTCTTGACAAGTGCAGTTGACAAACTACTTCAATGCGGTGTAGCCTATGAAAGTTGGTTAACTATTTTAAAACTAACTAATCAGTATTCTGGATTGTGCTTCATTAGTGCACTGAATATACATGTGTGGAAAACCACTGTCTACGAAAACCAGACGTGACTTTTTCTGGCTCCAATGTTACGCCTCCAAAACGCCTGCAGTTCTTATTTTCGTAGTCAGTTGCCTTGTTTTTCTCCTTCATCTAGAAATCGAAACCTTCCTTTCCAATATTGATCAGGGTTTTCTTCCAATTCTTTTTTCTTCAGCCGCAGATGATTTTCTTCAAACTCGCTTCTCGGTGCAGGCAGAAGCTCTTCAGAACGCCTGGTTTCAAAATATCGTGGAAGTTCCGGGTAAAACTCTTCTCTCTTCATGTCTGAGAAGCGTTTTTTCCAATACTTTGGGTCTTGCTCAACTTCTCTCGGGCGTTCTGGAAATTCTCTCTCATCCAGTTCAGAAGCCTCTTCCTCAACTTTCTCCTTCTTTGCGTGTTCTAAACGATCCAAAAGCTCGTGTAAGTTTGGTTTAGACATCACTCCTCTCTTTGCACTCGCTTTCTCCGCGAGCGGCGACGCTGCTGTGTATGAAACAACCACAATGAGAAGAAACACAACTGCTCGGGCACTCATCTTGTGCCTGTCTTGACCTCGCTGAAACGACTGTGGGTCCTGAACTTTTGCGTCTATTTTAACAGCAGCAATAACATACCAGAAGAGTCTATGACGATGGATTAATTTCCTTTCTCAGCAGGGAAGACAAACATACACCTAAATTAGTTTCTTGGTCAAATTGTTTTCAATGAAGTTTTCAAAAGCTGACAGAAAACATTCAAAACTTTATTAAAATTTTAGACTTCTTCCTGGCTTGAAAATATGAGAGTGGAGAACATTTCATTTTTCAGCCTATGGAAAACGTTTCAATTCCACAACATAACACAAACGAAAAAGTCGGAATTTGGCTGTCAACAGTCGAATTTCCTACTTCAAACTCTTGAGACAGGTGGAAATCGCCTACGTATGAAATGAAGGCAGGTTTGACGCCATGTGGACAGGAACAATAGCTTTGCTTAGCATAATGCTAAATATTTGTGCTCTTAACTCTAAAAAACTGGAGTAATTTCTTTAAAACCATTCAACCAAATTGAAAGTATTCACAAAACTGTGCGAGTTATGAAATCACCATATATTTCAGGAAAAGTTACTGTGCTTTCCCTATTGAAATTAAGACTTTGCCCGCGCTGAGAAACTACAAAAGCAAACAAGAAGATGGTGGGTGGAGATCAGAAATCAAACCAAGAAAACTGTGTGAAACCACTGGGGAATGAAACTTTAACTATTTCTAGGCAAATTTTAATTAAGAAATTTGTGCCCTCAATGCTACCCACCGAGGCTTCAAGATTTCCGACTCTTTAACGATTATAAAGAAGCGAGATCTGATGCTTGGAAATTCGTGCTCAAAGATTATCATGCTTTACTTCAAGGTTTAACAATACAATCGGAAAAGTTAACTTTGGAAGTTATTTAGCAGGACTTGAATCCCCTACATGAAAGTAGGGACTTAAACAGTATACATGTAAGGCAGTTTTACCGTGGTTTAGAGAAACATCGTTGTTTGTTTACACTTCCGTTGATATTCTGTATACCTTTTGATGATAGTAATAAATTTATGTTACGAGCAACCTAGGTCATGACAAACAGTACTAGTCTTAAGTTGATAGCCTTTGACTCATGCCTTCTTTTGTATCTTCTCCAAAAACGGACGAAGCATTTTTCTGTATATCTTCCTTTGTCACATTTGTTTTTAAAATCAGTATTCTTGCACACCTGTCGCCAGTGACGTCACATAAATATCACAATGCTGACGTTACTTTGGCTGTCAGATTGAATAATTTCAATTACTACAGTAATAAACGACATTATAAAAAGAAGAATAAACTGCTGCAGAGTCTGAGCGTTGTAATTTCCCTTGAAAAGAAATTAGAAAATTGGTTCTTCGATTATGACTACCAACAGTTTTCGGCCGTTTTGATCTCTGTACGCTTTGTTGCAGTACAAACCAAAATCAACCTACGCGTTTCTTTCTATTCAAGAGTTCGGTGAAAAGTCCTGCTTCACTTGGAACAGTTGGTTCGTAGAGCTCTTTTATTGTCACTGTGTTGGGGAGCCTCGATTAATTGAATAACTTAAAGTTTATGATGCCTTGCATCCGGAAAAAACAACTTGAAGTAAGATAAAGAACTGAGGCAAAACAGCGGCGCCGTTAATATATATTGCGACTTTCAATATTGCCAATAACTTTACTAAAAACTAATAAAATAGAAAAAGACTGAAAAATTCTAGAACCAACGCCTTTATCGCTACGTGTTCAGAAAAACACAATGTGCAAGCAACTCAGTAAGCAATCGTTTCAATTTTTCAAAAAGATATATAGTCTTGGTCGTTACGTAAGTTGATACTGATGGCCAAAATCTAGAAACAAACACGCTAAGGGCGTAACCTTCGAAAGCAGACATTTTACCGAGAACGTTACGCATTATGTTTCAAATTATACGAGACACATAAGCATAATGTTACATGTACTTGACAACTAAAATCCTTTCTGATGTCTATACGTGCATGTATTACTGCTGTCTTTCACTCAATATTGGTATCTGGGACATTGCGAATCAGCAACTGACCCAACACCGCTCTTGCTATCAATTCACACGCACAGGGTCAGATTGATTTCGGCAACGAAGCAGTTCCCATGCAGATTTTTGCGTGGGAGCCTATAGTTTACTGCAATACATCTTGTTTTCAGAACTAAAAACACCCAAGAACACTTTAATAATTCTTCAATCTCAAACCATCAAGAAATTTTGAAGTATGTTCTTAATACTTGTTGCTATGTTCCTTGAAGGACTCAAATCTTGTACACTGAATCATTACTGCCACAAAATGCACTTAAAACTAGGAAGATTTGGTAGTATCAGGGTAAAGTTTAACCGAAAACAGGCTTACATTTGCACCAACTTCTCAAATCCTAATATCTAAGTTTGTAATGCTTTTTGTTGGTATCTATCATTTTAATATTATTTTAACTGTCGCGTAGTATTGTATGAAGGGAATTATTAATTATCACCAAGGTCAAGCAAACTTTATTGGGGTGGCTGAAAATGGTTTCGACAGTTTGTAAATCATGTCACGAACGGTAATTCCCATTCATACGCGCCGATTCTCTCACAAAGATAACGTACAGCAACGACCCAAACTTGGCAAGAGCAAAAGTTTTTAGGGAAGATTTTAATCGTCTCCATGGCAATGCAAAAGTTTGAAAAACACCGCACTGAAATGCCATTTTTCAGCTCCACTACGTTACTCAGCAGACAAATAAATCCTGTCCTGTTTGGTCAGCTCCAGAACTAGAATCTGGTAGTCCGGAAGCCAAGGACCCAAAATTAGGGTTTCGTGCAATGGTCGGATCAGAAAAGGTTTGATAGCGGATTTTCAAACTCGAGACATTGGACCCCACGGAATCAATGAATGATTTTCATTCACATAGTTTCAAGCATATTTTGACCAATTAGATGCTACAGATTTCAACCAATTACACAACCTAACCTCATCTATCCGCAACCAACTATTTAAACACCGATTTTCCCACAATCCCTCAGTCTGCTCTGACGAAGGGCTAACGCTCGAAAAGTCAGCTATACACCAAACCTCAGTCTGCTCTGACGAAGGGCTAACGTTCGAAACATCAGCTATACACCAAACCTCAGTCTGCTCTGACGAAGGGCTAACGTTCGAAACATAAGCTA
>JAOBRH010458709.1:0-10405 GCA_027575125.1 Umimayanthus parasiticus | reverse complement strand
AAGTTAAATATTTCATTCAAATTTTCGAGTCCTGTTGTTTAACTGCTCATGCTAATGGCGGACTGTTTTACGGTAGACTGCACGGAATGAAGAGCACAACACAATTTGTGACTCACTGAAAAGTCGACCATGATATGCCAAATACGTTCTCAGTAATAAATCTTTGAAAGTTGAGAACATACTATATATCTGGTCAGATGGTAAATGTTGCCACATCAAGCTTTTCAAACTTTTACTTCTCTGAAACTCTTCAACACAGATGTGATCTATAATTTATATAGCTTCAGGATATATACTCTTCTCTACAAAAACCTCTTTTGTAAGAACGCGAGGCTGAAAAATGCCCAAAATTTAAGAACATTTATTTTGAACAATGCGAAAAATCATGGAGATAATTTGTTTCTCGTCTAATGGTCCTCAGTGTAACATCGCCTATAGTGTTGTGCATGTACAACTTTGTTTTTAGTATTTTGTTTTTCGTCTAATGTTCGTCAGTGCAACATCGCCTGTAATGTTGTGCAGGTACAACTTTGTTTTTAGTATTTTGTTTCTCGTCCCATGTTCGTAAGTGTAACATCGCCTGTAGTTTTGTGCATGTACAACTTTGTTTTTAGTATTTTGTTTCTCGTCTAATGTTCGTAGGTGTAACATCGCCAGTAGTGTCATGCATGTACAACTTTGATTATAATTCGTGTAATATTATACTGCATTCTTGCCTGCCAGGGTAGCGGTTAATAAACAAAGCGTATCTGTTTTTCCGGTTGGTTTGTGCGAATGGAAAGTAGCAAATGTGCACCCAATACTAACAATTAAGTTTAAGAACGCTTTAAGAACATTTGAGGCTGAAATTATCACATTATATTAATTATTTCCCCTACTACTGCGGTGCCTACAAACAGTCCAGCCAGCTAACTATAGAGAGTCTAACTTGTTTAAGATTGAAGCACAATGCAAAAGCTATAAATGGACACTAATAACTCTACGAACCATAAGAATTATATCACATATTCAAATGAGAGCGCCAGACCGCCTGTCGGCAATATTGATTGTTCACTTTCCTTGTATTTGTGACGCGGGCTGGAGCCTTGCCTTGCGGACCGTTGTACATCAGTTTTGACACAGTGGCAAGCGGGGAATTCATATTCAATAAATAGTCATTCTGAATCGCTTGGTATTAGCTCTATCGATTTTTAACTGCCATACTGACTAAGACAATACTTGAATTTTATATGAGCTCAAAAGTGTTTCTCATCCAAGGATCCCTACAAATGTATTTTCCTTACGTTGTAAGGAAGTGAATTTGAGTTTTTCTGCAACAGTGATGAACTATTTTACCTTTTATTCAGTTTCATGAATTTAGTGCTTTCGTCGATTAACTCATTTTCCCAACAATTAGACTCGTCAAATCTTCATATCTCCCATATTAAACATCAAACGGATGCCCGCTTATAGTTAATTGAAAAAGATTAAGGTGTTGCTGTTTCAATTTAAAATTGGTCTACGATCAATTTACAGTTTTCCCCCCAATACCTTGCCTCTCTTTTTACCTAAATACATGTTGAATCACGAGTACTGTACGACCTGCCGCATGTACTAGAGAAGAAAACTACATTTTGGATCACTTCTTTTTTCCTTTGTAATTGTAGAAAGTGATAACCTATAAAATACAAGTGTGATGGATAAGACTACGGACGTCATCAACTCATATTGCGTCAATAACAAACCCTATTTGTTTCTATGAAAATTGAAAATGTGACAATTGGTAATATAGATTCTGTCACTGTGACAATCAGAACAACTTCTGAATTAATGCTGTAGCTTTTTTGAAAACTCATAATTTTAGTAGAACTTCAAAGCAGTGGTTTTCTATCTTGTTATAGTTTGAATAACGTAATTTCGTATTATCTTAAAATGTGTCATATTTACAGATTGGAGATTGTGAAGCGGAATTGCTTTTAAAGCCTCAGTTTTTCATTACTCTATCGTGTGGTATTTGCTTGATTGCCTTGAAGCTATTTAATGTTCATAATGTTAATTGTAAAAAATTAATATTTTACGTATCATACCCATGACAACACTATCAAAATGTATTATATTAGTTTTTTTCTGCCTGTATTCTGACAAATTTGTAACTGTAAAGAAAATAAAAAACTCAAGATCAGGACTAAACACAATTTTAATGAAATGGCATCTCTTCTTAAAAAAGTTTCCACTCTAGATAGCTACGAAATCCATTTGCCAAAACCAGGTCTAACCTAAGTTTAAGCCTGTTAATTAAGGTTCTAGAACACTTTAATTTTCTCTTCTTATCTTCAGAAAGGTACAAGCATTCTTTTGCACTTACAAAAAACAGAAAAGTTATTGTTCAATAAAAGTGAAAAATAAGCTACTTGTTATTAAGTAGGATGTAAACATTTACTACAAAGAGAAGCTTCATGTTTCTAAAACTCTCTCAAACTAATTTAAACAGTTATTTCACTAAAACGTTGCTCATCCGCCTCCCGTCAACATCTTAACAGAAAAACAAAAATGTAAACCGAAAAATGTTTTTTGAGTTTGAACATATAATCAGAGATTTGTTATTATAACTTTTTATGAACTGTGAAAACCTACTTTTTTAGCTTTTCTGGGCTGAAATCCTTACCTCTAAAACATTTTTTTCTTCAATTCAATTATATTTTGGCAGTAACAACTTGATTGCAGGATACCACATTTTGTTTTAAACGAAAATGGCAAAGTTTTACCCCATCTCTGATTGGCTAAAACAGCCGTTTATTTTGCTTATTTTGTTTATTTTTATCTGAGTTTCCTCCAAAGTAGGATTAAGGAAGAATTTCCTCAGGCAGACTGCAAAAGGAAGCTAATAACAAATTTAATCATTTTTTGAAATTGAAATTATCTTGGTCATTTGACTCTTTGATTACGATAGAGAAAAAATTTGTTTATAGATCGTAAAAGGCTCTTTGTAATTTGATGTTTTCGTTCTTAAATCAGGTTTCTGTTTCTCAAAGCAAAACTTCTTAAGAAGTTAAATTTTCAACAAATAGGAATATTCGACTTATTTAAGTGTGTACTTATTTTTTGGTGCGTTTATTGCTTCTAGCTATAAAACCATCAAGTGTTTAACGAATGAGATAGAAATATATGTTTTGTTTCGAGAAACTGCTGAAATTCCCTTAAGTAGGATTGACTCAAGTGGTCTCAAAACTTAATTCATGTGATCACAACACGTGCTAAGAATAGCTTACTATATACTGTCGAGAACAAACACATTACTTTTTCATTACAGGGTTTAGAGACAGAATCAAAATGTTTCAAGATTGTGCTTGGGTTTTTGTCAAATGCAAATTTATTAATGCCCGATATTTCAGTCTTTACCAAATCATTGTCAGTGTTTGCAACAGTCTGGCCACAAGTATTTTTTGTACATACTTCCAGAAAATTCTTTGAGAATAAATACAGGAATATGCCTTAAAATAAAATTTTGTAAGAGTATCTGTAAATTTTTGTTTGAAAATTTAACATTTCAGTGAGTAAAATGTTTTGGATGCAATTAAAATTCGGTTGTCATTCGAAACTGCCGAAAGATAGAAATTCGATAACATTTTTGTCTTGTCTGTTATCCAGTCTGTTATCAGGCCTGAACTTTCTTTCAGTCCTAACAAATCTTATCAGTATATCCTTAACGGAGATAGCGCCGTGCCTAATGAATCTTGTTACTAAAACGGACACGGGCTAGCCTCGCGAGTCATTTCGGCTATGGTGCAGTATCTATAGAAGGAGGTTAAAATTCCTGTCTCGTATTTTTTATGCGGCCGTTTTATCGAGTTCAAAGGTTTTTTAAAGAAGCACACGTCTTAACAGGTAAGCTATTCCTCTAAATTTTCATTAAAAAATGATAATGTTTTGTTTGCATTGCCATATTTTCTAAACAGGTATGTTTCTTTGCTCGGGTTTATAAAACATTGCAGAACTAGGCGCGATGACGTGCAATCCGTGCATGTTCCATAAAACTTCCTTTCAAAACTTCGGTTCATATACGGATTTGACATCAAACCGTTGATAATACCCGACCAAATCTAGAGAGTGTGATCCCTAAAACAAAAGTTGTTGAGCCGGAGAGAGGACCACTATTTCCTTTAAACGCTTGAGGGTGGCAACTCCAGGCCAAACTCTCAATTTCCAAGCCGACGTTGTTTCAGTGTTTCAATATTTTCACTGTAAACTACCATTCTGTTTAACAAAAATATATCCTTGAGCAACATAGGGAAGTTTGCAGATGCGGCCCAATACGCTGGGTCGTACTAACAAAGCGCACTTAAAGTGTTATGAAACAAGAAGACTAAGAAAACCACGCAACGATGGAAGGAATGAAAACAAAGACTGAGGAAGACAAACTGCATTTGGCGCGTAAAATATGTAAACTCTTTGAATGTTACTCGAGTTGATGTTTTTAACGCAAAATTGTGCATTTTCCAAGTGATAATGAAGTTTTAGTTTCATTTGCGAGTATTAATCTGCCGTTTAATTTAAATGTGGAGACATTGTACGTATTTTTAAAAACACTAGTATTTATATGGAACAGTGGTTTCGAAGTGGTTGCATAACGTTTGTGCAAAATGAAAATGTTTGATTTTCAAAACCTCTGCCGGGTGTAATGCACAAAACAGGAACCGCGGAACAGGGGGACCCAGGGGGAGGACGTGCCCCCCCCCAATATTTTCAAATTTTTAAAGAGTTAGTATGAAAGCGTGTCTTGTGTCACCCCTCCCCCATTATTGAGTCACTAAAGTGCCCCCCCTCCCAATCTCAAAGATGCTCTGCGATCCCTGAAAAAACCCCTAAATAAACGTTATACGTGTACCAGTGTGCATTGTTCATATTGGGGCAAAATAATTGCTAGCTGTTACAAAAAATTAGTAGTGAATACATATATATTCGCAGAGAAACTAAATTAGAATGACAAGATGTGCATCTTACGGTACATACAGTTGGGAATGGCTACTTCGATTACAGGTGCATTTTTGTTGCAAAGCACATATTAACAGCAACTACTTATTGACAACTCTATACGCCTTTATAAGTTTACATCTAACGCCTGTTTACTCCAATTCAACACTGTGCTAACGCAGTGGGAATATATTAAACGTGCCTTTTGATTTGTTTAATATTGCTGTTTTGAAAACTTGCGGCTAAATTCATTGGATGATGAGGGTATTATTCGTTATTGCCTACGGAAACATGGGAAACTTTTTCATAAACACTTGAAGTTTGTGTTTTGTTTAGAAAAAAGCACTTAATTCAACTCACTAGTAGATTTTGCGTCGCTCTTTTGAATTCCTCACTAATAAAACACTTAGAAATGGTGCAATGAAGACGTTGGGTGATAGAATTTGTTTTGTGCACCGTCCAGCTGGAGTTATTGAAAACAGACAATTGCCTGTAACAACCTAATGATTTTTCCTGACAACACGAAAAGACTAGGTCTGAGTAGAAATTTTAAAAAAACACATTGACTACTTAATGCGACTTACAAAAGAAAAAGACGATGAAGAGTAAAACGGTTTGAGAAAATTCTGCGACTACCAAGCACTTCTTGGCAAGTATGATACAGTTCATGTTGTTATAAAATAAACGTTTTGTACTGGAGCCGCTCTGAAACTTGACAATTTTTCCCTTGCTTAAGAACTTATCTTATGGTCGATCTACAACTGATCAAAGACACTATTATATAGCTAATAAATATTCTCCAAGATCTACGTTTTAAGAAAGTGAAAGATCATCTATTCTTTTTACCTAATGGAAGCAAAACAATTCCTGTAGATTATACTCTCCGCGTTGGTTTCTTTTGTGTCTGCAAATGGAATTTGTTTTGACTGTTTAGCTGCTGCGATATATCAAGTTGTCACTGGTCTTCGTTCTTTAGTGGATCAAAGTATAACCTTTTTTGTCTACTCACAAACCAAGCTTTTGTTCACTGCATGACATCGTATCCCTTACCGGAAAGCCAACGTTTTGACTTTAACATTTTGTAATGTAGAGTATATTTTATGTTTTGAATGTTCTTAAAAATAAGTAGGATTAAATTTGTGATTACAACTATTCCTAGTATTGTTATACTACGTTACATTTCTATTTCAACCAAAATTTTACTGCAAAACGATATTATGATCAATGACATATTCCTGATAGTAGCGAAACTATTCTAGTTGATATATGATGTGTTTCCCTTTTTGAACAGCAGTATTTGTGCACTTGTGAGTAGTTTGTCTGTATCAGGTGGAGGTACTTAGGAATGCCGCTGGAATGAGCTTGTAAACATATGACGATTATGCAGTGCAAAAACGTCTCAACCTCCTTGGGTCTACTAGATCTCTAATCCCAGCCCTTGGGAGAACAATGATTGGTGAATAAACAGTTGAGAGTGATCTTTGTTTACATATTTATTATAAAACTATTGGAGCGATCTATGTCTCTGATTAAAAAATATGAAAATAAAAGTTTTGCAACAGATCTATAAACGTTAAAACTGCTAAGAGAATGGCATTGTTCGTTGTCCCCTAGGGAGGAAACCCGTGATACCAGGGGCAGATCCAGGGTGACTAGTCACATCCCATTTTGAGCAACACATAAGAAAACATATGGGAAGCAAGCTCCCCAGCTCACATATTTTGTTGATCAGACAATGAGCAGTCACCCCCTCCCCCCCCCTCCTTTACAAAAGTCGCCCCCCTTTGAAAAATCCTAGATCCGCCCCTGGATGCATAAACCTTTGGGAAAAGTGCTCTTTCATTAACAGAATTCTTGTCCAGGAATGAATGTGGGGACTTTAGAAATAGTCTTTTGTCCTTGTATTTCACGCCTGTTTCCAAAAAGCTTGCATAATTAGGGTGTATGTCGTAAGATCGTTGACAGTGCTTACAGCATGTTGTTTTATTGCGGCGACGACATTCCCATTCGTTCCAGGTTTGTGTTCAGCCCCCCGAGACTTCCAACTTGTAAGCACTTTTTTCATTGCTCAAACTAAATAGTACGCGATTTGTGATTGGTTGAGATAACATTCAAATTTTCATTTAGTACAACTGCGTGCAAGCAAGCGTAACAATACGGTAATACGACACACTTGTTGCTAAACAACCAACGCAAAACGAATGGTATCTTAAAGGATGATTACTACGTACGTTAAATCCTAGAAATCCGCTATACTGGTTTTCATTACGGCATCTTTGGCTTTTGATGATGTCGGAGAAAGATTGTATATTGACCCAAAGTTAATGGAAAACCGCTTGTGAGCAAATTATATCTTATATTGCAACTTGTACTAGGTTTGAGCGCAAGACTTTTGTTGACTTGTATAGACTTGCAAGTCTGTTCGGCCAAACTCAGATATTCCTTTCTTGTTTCACTTTAGCTCAGATATTACTCTCTTGTCCCAGTTTAATTCAGTTATTCCTTTCTTGTTCCATTTTAGCTCAGATCGTTTCGTCATAGATTCGTTTAAGCAATAAGATATTTATTAAACCTATGATTAACAAAGTCTTCGCAGCCCAGTCCCATTAGCTTATGAAGAATAATGTAAATTAGTTAGCTTTTCCCTCTATTCCAAAATATGTAACCATTGTAATATAATTTTCACTGCGATGATGTGGATTATTAAACATTATTACTAATATTATTGTTATTATTATTATCAAAATTCTTTTCTTGTACCAGTTTAGATCAGATACTCATTTCTCGTCCCAGTTTAGCTGAGATATTCCTTTCTTGTCCCAGTTTAGATCAGATATTCCTTTCTTGTTCCAGTTTAGCTCAGATACTCCTCTTCTTGTCCCAGTTTAGCTCAGATATTTCTTTCTTGTACCAGTTTACTTTAGATACTCCTTTCTTGTCCCAGTTTAGCTCAGATATTACTTTCTTGTTGCAGTTTAGCTCAGATACTTCTTTCTTGTTCCAGTTTAGCTCAGATACTCCTTTCTTGTTCCAGTTTAGCTCAGATACTCCTTTCTTGTCCCAGTTTAGTTCAGATACTTCTTTCTTCTTCCAGTTTAGCTCAGATCTTACTTTCTTGTACCAGTTTAGATCAGATACTCCTTTCTTGTGCCAGTTTAGCTCAGATATTCCTTTCCTGTTCCATTTTAGCTCAGATCGTTTCGTCATAGATTCGTTTAAGCAATAAGATGTTTGTTAAACCTTTGATTAACCTATTATTTCTTGATGCAGTTTATCTATGGAGAACCTTACCGGCACGGGTGATAACACGACCAACCAAACAACAGATATTGGTTGTCTTAACACAATTAACAGAGATGCTACAAGGATTGGGTTTACGATTGCGTATTGCGTGGTTTTTGTAATCGCAATTGTCGGCAACTCCCTGACGATCTACATAGTGCGGACTCACAAAGATATGCCCAAGGTCAGTGAAGGTTATGTGATTTTTGTGCCTTAGTAAAGAAAATTGAAGGCATTTTAGGGCAAGAACTAGAACGCCCTCAACTACCTAATAGTGAACGATTTCTAAGACATGTTTTCTACATCCTAGGTCCCTTTCAACTACCTCATAATCAACATGGCTGTTGCAGATATTATAGACGCTCTGTTCGCTGTGCCTCAAACAGTTGTTTACATGTACATACAGAACACGTGGTTCCCAGGCCTTCTCGGTGAGATCACGTGCAAGCTGATAACCTTTGGAGCCGTGATTTCAATTGCGGCATCCGTGGCTACACTGATGATCATGGCTATAGACAGGTATGCGCAGCGCTTTGCAAGCATCTCCAGTTTTTATTTTTCATTTTTTTTATCACCAATCAAACAATTTGGGTTTGACTTTTTAATTTACTTAAACGGTACAAAGCTTGAAAGATGTATCTAGAAATTAATTAGTTAAAAGTTGAAATTCGAAAGTTTCCAAGGCATTTTTGTCAAATCAGGAGCTCACTATTTAAGTGTATTTTATTTTAATGGAATTCTTGCCATGGAAAAGTTTTATATTACGTTAAACACATGCCTCGATTGGGAGTTAGGGTGATGGAGATCAACTTGACTTTCCAAAGCGTTTGAGATTTATGTATTTAACGATATTAATGCTATATTCACGAGAGGTGAGGGGTATTGTCCATAATAGGCGACAAGATTATCTTGTTTGTAGTATAAGCAACACACTAAAGGCAAACATTTTTGTTGATAATTAACTTGGCAATGAAAGTAAGGTTTGGGGATTCCGTCATCCGCGAGTCTTTGAGAGGAAAATAAATTCCCGTCAAGACAGGATTACAATTGTGGTCATTTACTACCAAAATGGCGGAGGAGGTGGGGTAACTTGAAACTGCGACATTCCATAATTTATAATTTTCAAAATGGTACTTAAAGATTAATCAAAGAGATAATAAACAAAATAAACAAATGGTTTTGAAACTCAAATCTTCAAAGGCTATTGTGGAAGTACACACCAATTAGATCCCTGTTGTTTCCGTTGTTGTTATTGTAGAATAACCACCTTTTCACCAACTAACTACTAACTCACTAACAACCTAATTCTGTTGGATTTAATTTCATTCAAAGTTTGATATATTTTTGCATTTAATCACCAATCCTATAACCAATCAATTAAATGAGTTAAAGTTCAAGATTAAAGCAAGTGATTGTTACAACCTAAAAAGGATTACCACTGTCTGTTTAAACAGTTGAAATTATCTTTAATATAGGTTTAGAGCAATCGTCTGTTCGCTGAAAAAGCCACTCACCATTCGAGAAGTAAAAGCTTGTATCGCCTTCATATGGATCATTTCGGGAGGGATATTCAGCACGGAGCTGTACCGCTATTCTGTCTTCCTAAACCCTCATGTAGAAAACAACGAAGACTGGTACATTTGCAGTCCTGACTACAGACCGGGGGGACTTTGGACTGGAGATGATTCCAAACGCGACGCCGTAATCAAGTTTGTTCTCGTTTACGCCATTCCCTTGTTGACCATGGTCGTGTTTTACTCCGTCATAATGTTCTACATGTGGAGGCGAACCTTACCTGGGGAGCTTTCTCGTACTTATCAGGTGCTGCACGTGTGTCTGCTTCCTTTTTTGAATAAGTAATTTCCTTGTAGCTGTAACTGTGTCTATTATTATAATTAAGTGTGTTTCCACAGGATGGCACATTCAGCGTTGAGACGGGTATCCAGAGGAGTCTTGCTTAAACAAAAATTAAACTTACATTACATATACATTTATATATATATATATTTTTTAAATTTCAATGCTATGAAAGGTACATGTGCTTAAAATGGCTAAAATTCAAGATTTACATAGATAAAGAAGATAGAAACATATACATTCTATACTATACTATACTATACTATACTATACTATACTATACTATACTATACTATACTATACTATACTATACTAT
>JAOBRH010458598.1:0-10405 GCA_027575125.1 Umimayanthus parasiticus | reverse complement strand
AAAATCAAAACATTTTCGACCGATGATGACTTTTTAGTCGAAAACGTTTGGATATTAACATTTTATCAAACTTTTAGCCTTTTACTCATATTTTATAAACGCATTTGTTGATGACATTTAATAAAATAAGAGAAACTGGAACAAATTTATTGTTGGCTGCAGTAATGTTGCAAACTGGAACATACAAACGTGCAATTAGTTTTGCATTTAACTAGAGGAAAGTATTCAACATGCTAAAATATAGCAACTATTTACGTACGGAGAAACCACTAATTTGGTCGTCAAAATTAAAGTAATCTGTTATTGTTGCGGAGATTCATCCATCCAGGAATAGGTAATGACAAAAGGCAATCTTTACATTCAGGAAAGGCTTAAACCTTTTTGTCATAATCTGTACCGAATTATGAAAGAATACTGTACAGCACGAGCAATATGTAAGTAAACAGTTTTAAATAATTATCGTGAAAAGGCCTTATGGCATTGTGAAATGCCATTACAGTACTGGAGATCAAACTATAGTTATAATTAAGTACTCACATTGTCATTAAAAGCCTTTTGTTTCAATAAAAAGGACTTTTTCTGTCCGTTCGGTATTTTGAAGTGTCCGTTGTCCGTCTAAGAGAGGTGTCCGTCTTATAGAGACTTAAAATACAGTAAATGACTGAAAAAGCGGCAGGGACCAAGATTTGGTGTCCGTTTCATAGAGGTGTCCGTCTTATCTGGGTGTCCGTCTTGAGAGGTTCGACTGTAACAACACAGCATGAACAGTTTCGTCATCAGTTTACTGATTTAGACCAAAAAGAGCACACCTTTCGGGCTGGCGGTGCTACGTGTTTCATGGGGTTTTTTTATGCATGTGCAGACGGATTTACGGAATCAAACTCTTCTCAAATTTGAGAGTGACACTGTAGTTTGTGGGAAATCAAGACAGCGTCCACGATTTTCAGGGTACACAAATGGAACAGCCGGCAGTTCCGTGTTAAGTTGAGTGATAACCTTAACGCTGTCTTTAGGAGAGTAGTAACTGAGTTGTAAGGAAGGCAGTAGCTGTCGTAAGGAAAGCAGTAACAGTCATAAGGACCGCAGTAACTCCCAAAGGCCACCAGTTTATAAGAGAACAAGTAACTTAGTGCAAATGTAATGCAAGGTGTTTCAACAGTCGTGTTCAAGTGACAAGTTCGGAACCAAACTCACAGGATTGTAGGCATAGAATCGCATTCCCAGCCTTCTGATACACGGAAAGAGTTCCTTCTCAACCGCCCTACCGGCAAACAGAATCACCATTAGCAACATTACTTACAGTATTTATCCCTATAGACATATACAATAAGTAAAATTTGTTTTTGCCTATTGACGGACTTCTGCTGAAGTAGTGTTTATCAACAGACACTTCCGATCTCAAACACCTCTGACTGTGAAACGGTCGAAATTCTCTAATAAAGACACCCAAAGTACGGTACCAAGTGTCCGTATGATTATATCTATTATATTTAACAAAATTGTCTCAAACTGAATTCTGAGTGGCTGTAACAAAGACAACAAAAATGCAAAATATTTGCCATGTTGAATTCAGCAGTTAGAAAGCAAGATGACGGAAGTGAAGGTTAACGTCAGCAACGGAAAAATGGAAGGTGTCTGAAGACTTTTAAAGGCCTTTTGCGCAGCATAAATATTACAGAAACCCGGTTACTGACCTTCTTATGGCATGTTATCTTACACTCGACGAGTTAACGATAGTTCGCCATGGACAAATTTCACTAGTATACCTAACAAGGACGTAGGCTTTATATGAAATTTGGTTTCTAGGTCGAGTCGAAGTGTTAGTTGTCCGTAATGTACAGTGGTGCTTTCATTTCAGACCCACCCCTGAACAACGCTGCCTAAGCACTTTCCGTGACAAAGAGATTACTCTAAAAGAAACCAAAAGGACCAAACGAAGTGTATATCCAGTAATAGAGAGGTCTTTCTTATTGAAGTTCGACTCAATCGAGTACGGTACTTTTTAAATGGGCAAGCTTTTGTCTGAAACCTTCAGATACCTGCCAGACTCAATAGTAAAACAAATAATTGTAATATCCCCGTATACAGCTATTTTGAAAAAACATTGACACTGTAAAACAGGTACATCACGGCCAAAACAAACTTTGTGTTCCAAAAAGAAATTGAGCAGACGAAACCGCTCCTATTGGAAAGCTTAAAGTCGGGCAATTCAATCAGCTATCTATGTATACCTTTCCTTTTGGTCATAGTTTTCACTATTGCACAAAGTCGACCTCTTTTTATTGAATATATGGTTTGATATGTTACAAGGTTAGCTGCAAAAAATTGATGTTTTCAAGCGTTTGCTGGCCCTTCTATGCTTTGAAACAGTTGCATATGGATAATTTTATGATATTAATGACAATAAATTGAAGACAAGACAACGGCAAACCTCTAGAAAAGAATCATACAAATCAAATTAAAACACACTTGATTTGATTCTAGGGCTATATACATATTAACTTTAATCGAGCAGTCTATTTGTTAGACTTTTTGCAAGACTAAACATTACCTGGTAATGGCGTTGTACATGCCTTGGTACACCGTTGGTAGAACATAACCGTTCAGTTTGCACAGGTAATAAATTTCAGCCTGTGATTGGGATCAAAGTATGTTGGCAGCAAATTAGCAGCAGTCTGGCATGCAAAGCTTCGGGCATAAGAAGTCAACGTATAGGAAAATCCTTTAATCCTTACAAGTATGTAGACCTTGAAACAAACATTTAAAATCAAGTCTTGTTTTTTACTGTACAGCGGATCGACGTTGGACGTTGACCGCAAGGCAAGTTTTAAATCAAAGTGAGTAAAATGACAAGATTCGTGGTTGGTGTACCTTTTGTCAATTCCAAACAAATATCAAACTTAAATAATGTTCGTTGCCGCGTTCTAATTTGTCAATCTGTTGGTGAACATAGGCCAATTGTCACATTCTAGCAACTTCCCAGATCAGTGAATTAACTACAGTCAAAATTGTTCTTACTATCTATCCCGGCAATAACTCAATGGATCCAGTAATACACGGTCCGATATCGAATCGAAATAAATGTACTTTTTGCATGTCTATCAGTAATCCAACTGTACATGTACTGCTTGTGAACAACTAGCTATTTCTTTTTCCATTCCCTCATTCGCTTTCTTCCTCCCTTTCTGTTTACTTTCTCTCGCTAGTTTCACACTTCTCTCATCTCCTCCCATACACTCTTGTTTCTTAAAGAACGTCTGTTCAACGAACTCAACATTTCAAGAATCTCAGCCTCCAAACTGATGTCCTAACATTGTTTTTCACTTCACGATTGTCTAATCGTGTGTCTGTAGTCTGTACACAATCTATGGCTGCATGTGCTGTCAAGTGCTTTTCCCTGTAAGGTCGTGCTGAGCTGATCATACCTAACTTAAATAAAATATGACATTGCGCTGCTCTCCCCACGATCCCTTCCCCCACACAACTTGATCTTTCCCCCAAACCACTTGATCTTCACATGGTCTCATTAAGACAAGCCTATAAATACAGCTTGCATTGTAGTGCCTCCTCGGTTAGCAGGATGAACAAATATGTACACGAAATCCATCGATACCTACCACTTGCCAAGCAGCATAGTTGGACAGGCCAAGCTCCTTAATTTTACCTTCTGAAAAGCAAGTCAATGCTGACTATTAGCAACAATGACCACAGTTCTCGGTTTCACATTTCTTATTAAAGGCTGATCAACACTAGTGATACAACTTGTGATCCATGAACATATTGTTTTATGGACATCCCATTAGTTACAGTTCATACGGATGAGGTGCTTGCGTTTACACGCTTGCATCGTTGTATCGTTAGTGTGAACAGGCCTTAGTTATTACACAATAAAATAAACATAAGGACATAAGGATTTAAAGTGAAGTAACTAGTATGGAGTGTATTTAGGAGGGAAGAGGAGACCAAACAATATGTCCCCTTGCCTTTCTTCGAGCTTACAGTGACTTGTACCTGCACACTGCGTTTTCTTCTATTCCATACTCTGCATGAATCTCGTAATTTCTGGAAACAATTCTTTTAATTTTCACTTATCCTTCTCGATGCATGCCCATGTGGTAAACAATCCATACCAACATACTGTTTCATCACCAACAAACACTGGTAGTTGCCATTCTTGCAAAAGCTTGTGTTTCTTAAGGTTTACAAGTACCTGCAATTTGTACCTGTAATTGAGATTCTACTAAACTTTACCCACCATTTTTCACTGACTGTCGAATTGTGTAGGTTTCACACAACAATCTACCCAGCATTACAGTTTTCGAATGCTATAGTTGTTTTCATGCAGCCCTGATATATTCACAAGCATCTCTCCTCTCGTAAATATTCGCAAGCATCTCCCGTTTCAGGTTTTCTCACCAGAATGCAGCTGATGTACTGCTTTCAAAGTTTCTTCAATAGGTGTGTTGTGATCCGGTGAGTGAAGGTACAGGATGTCAACACTTGATCTCTTTAATCTTTCCAAGGATTTGCCAAACTGTTCTATTGTTCCTTTATATGTCAGTCCTGCAGATCAAAGAAGAAGCAATTCACCAGTGAACAAATATGTCGAGCTTAGTTAGCATTAACACATTGAATTAATTTTAAAGTATATGCTGCACTTACTGCCAGCAGTTCCTATTGGATGCACCTTGGTTGCAAGTACAGACTTCTGTTCAGGATTCTTCAGAAAATCCATTTTCCCCAGGAATTCCTCAGATTTACCTTTTGTGTAGCTGAATTGAGAAATATGTGGCATAATTCATTACAATTTCCGTCAAATACCAACTCATACTAAACAAACTACCGGATTCAATTAAAACCCCCACTATAGGAGGTAAAATCTTGTATAAATAGCTAATATCATCTCAGTAACTGAAACTTTTTTGCTGAAAAAATTGCAATAAACGTGATCAGTTATATTATTATGCTAATTAATTATGTTAATTCAGTATGCAAGTTTACTGAAAAAGTTTAAAAAATCTTCAAAAAAGTCTAAAAAATATGTTGCTTTCATACAAATTGCAAATTACTTCTTTTTATGTGAAATTCACTACTTTGCCAAATCTTGAAGCAGTAAGTTCTTGGAACACAGTGTAGAAAAGCTTTGCATTGCGGTGTACTACAGCAAAACGAACCATACTGTTACAAAGAGTTATCACAGCAGTTTTTAGATAGCCAATAGTCATTGAGGACTTGAAAACTATTGAAAACTGATTGGATATTACTAAGAAAGGACGTCAGTCAAAATTTAAGGCAAGTGCTTGTTATGTGTTGCTACATAAATGGGAAAAGGTCATATTTTCAAAGGACCCATCACCAATAATGAAATCGATTTTAACTCCATATTTTACACCTATGTTAACAAAGGTAATCCTAAAGGCTCAGATGGTTCAATATGTACACATATCTTATATATAATTAATTTGTTCTACTAAAAAATAAAAAGAGGGGCATAAAAGGATGATTCCTTTCTAAATTGTACACGGGTCTCACATGATCTTCCAATTGGCTTATAACCACAATCCTCAAACTATTTCAGAGGGTCAGCTCATCGACGTATAATTATTTGTATCACTTTCGTACAGTTGTAATTATTACTCATCTACATATAATGAAGTGCTGGGATGCTTGCAAACAAGGGCCACAACTTCTATATTACTGTATTATATTTAACAATTATTCCACAAACGTACGTTTGATATGAGCTTTTAAATAGCAAACTCTGTAATAGCGAACTCATGCTGTCAACAGAGAATATCTGAATGAGGTGAAGGGTTATTCCCCTAACAAGGATGCAATCATGGTTGACGAGATCTGGAACGATCTAAAGAACAGCCTACTGAACGCTGGTGGTAAGGTAACTTGTGGTTTTACGAAGAAAGGCAGATGTAAAAGACAGACTTGGCGGTGGGACGATACTGTCAATGTGGCTATTGAGGAGAAGAGACGCGTGTGGAAAGTATGGAAGATGGGTGACGGTAAGCAGGATTATCCAAATGCCAAGCGTGTAACCAAGCATGCAGTGTTTGTTGCGAAAAAGAACGGTGGGAAGAACCGACTTTCAGATGTGAATAAAGATCCAGAGAATGTTTTTAGGTTTGCCAAGGAAATGAGGAGAGAAACCAAGGTGTAATCTGTGATGGTTGTGTGAAAGACGATCAGGATAAACTGTCACTTAACACTGAAGCCAAGAAAAAGGCCTGGAAAGAGCACTATGACCGGCTGCTAAATACAGAGTTTCCCTGGTCTGTTGAAGACCTGCCTCCAGTTGAGCCAGTGGCTGGTGCCTAATACTATCAGCATCAGAGTTGGTGGCCGACGTGATAAAAAAGATGAAGTCTGGGAAAGCTCCAGGATCCTCTGGTGTGGAAACTGAAATACTGAAGGCTTCCTTTGAATTCACCTGTCCTATTCTGCGCAACTTTGCAAATGCTATGATCGCCCAGCGCAAAACTCCTGATGATTGGAATGAGAGTTTTATTATCAACTTGTTTAAGGGCAATGGTGATGCCTTGGATAGACAGAATTACACGGGCCTGAAGCACTGCCTGAAGGTTATAGAGAGTTGTGGATACGTTGATCCGGGAAGTGGTGGATATTGATGAAATGTTGCCTGGTAGGGGAACAAAAGGTGTGATTTTCATCATTCGCCAGTTACAAGAAAAACACTTTGCTAAGGAGAAGCACCTATACATCGCTTTTGTTGATTTGAAGAAAGAATTTGACTGTGTCTCAAGGGAAATGCTGTGGTGGGCCATGCGCTGTTTGGGAATACCTGAATGGCTTGTTAGCACATCCCAGGCTTTCCATTGCAAATTCAACTAGAAGAGTTCATGTCAGCAACTCTTTCAGCGACAGCTTTAGTGTCCAAGTGGGGGCCCATCAGGGCTCAGTGCTGAGCCCCGTTATTTACAATCGTGCTGGAGGCCTTGTCACGAGATCCCTGGGAGATGCTGTATGTGGATAACTTGGTCTCATCATCAGAGTGACTGGATGGATTGTTGGATAGGTGTGCCGGAAAGATGTACTGGAATCAAGGTATACTGGAAAGATGTACTGGAATCAAGGAGCCTCCGTGTTAACATTCTTAAAACCATGGTCATGATATCTGGACCAAACCTTGCTCACTAAGAGACTCTGGCAAACATCCAAGTGGTGTGTGCATGAAAAGAGTTGGCAGAAATTCTACCTTCTGCTGAGGCTGCTCCCATCGAGTGCACAAGAGGTGCAACAACATCCAGGGAAGACTGACGCCTGATCCCTCTTATAGATGTAGTAGATGTCTTGGTTTAGCTCGACCAATCGATGGCAGGCCTTTCGATCATGTACTACTTAATGAGCACCGACTGGACATGGTCGACTCCTTCTTCTACCTTTAATAGGCGACACAATCTGTGCCGGTGGAGGATGTGAAGTTGCAACAATCATAAGAGTATGAGCTGCCTGGGGGGAGTTCAGGGAGTTTTTACCGTTATTGTCGACCAAGAGCTTGTCTCCCCACACCCGTAGTAGGGTATTTAACAGCTGTGTTAGGAGTACCATGCTCTATGCCAGCGAGTGCTAGCCTCGGAAGAAGACTGATTTAGCAAGGCTGGAGAGGAATAAGCACGGATGTTTGGTATAAAGCCCACTGAGGATGTTAGCACACAGAACCTATGCTCAAGACCTACACTTGCAAGCCTTGAGTCCACCTTTAGATACGGGATCTACTTCGTTGGTACAGGTATACGCAGAGGAGTAGCTAATGTACATGTTGGCAAAGAAGATCACTGGTCTGGAAGTAGTTGGACAGAAGCGTAGGGGAAGGCCAAGGAAAACATCGTCGGAGGTTGTTACAAATGACCTCAGGATTGCCGAGCTGTCAAGTGAAGATGCCCAGGATCGGGATGAATGGAGGAGAGGAGTTACGAAGGTCCATGCAACGTCCAACCCGCCCGGAGGTGGAAACAGATGAGAACCAGATAGTAGTAGTTGTAGTAGTAGTAGACCTCGTTAGCTTTCATAACATAAGCTCATATCCAACAAGCATGAGTGGAATAATTGTTACATTAAATTGCAAACACTTCAGTTTGTTTTTGTTGAGGTTTTAAATGTCTCCGTGTAAACATCGTGTAAACACCAATTGCAAGCAGTTCTTGTTCCAGTTAATTTGGAAAAAGATAAAATATCTATATTGCATTTAACAAATAAAAGTGCATACATGTAAGCTGTGTCAAGTTCATTGTGTCCACAGTCCAGGAAAAGCTTCACCATCTCTGAACTCTGCAATTTACATTCAAAAGGGTAACATTAAATGACTTAAATTTGCTCCCCACATGTCTTTATTACAGTAACCATGCAATCATTCAGGGGGGCACAACATGGCAAGTTCTTCAGTTAGTTCTCTGACTCCTAATGCAATGAACTACATGTAGGTTCATCTCTAACCCCAGGTAGAATTCCAAACTAATGAGAGGCCGGGAATAGGGGTTGGGAGGATGGAAGGTCCAGACATTTAAGAGCTTCCAACACCTGGCTGTTCAAACTCAGATATACATGTATTGAGTCAATAATAATAGGCAACAACACAATGTCAACATTCAACTTCTCAACCAACGTGACCCTAACTGGTTCAAAAGGCCATTTACACAATGTTGCACAGACCCACACTGAATCTTGAGGGCTACATGTAGGGGGATTCAGTCTTACACATGCAGATCTGGAATCACAGTTCATGTGCACACCTGATCACACAGTTTTCACATCTTGGTGAACGAGCCTCTCAAGCAAGAGCCAAAAGCTCAGCTAAACAGAAATACTGTGTAGTGTCCAAAATGAATATTAATCCCAAGTCAAAAGTATGTTTTCAGTTTAATATCTTTAGCTTACTTACAGCTTAGTATACTTTAAGGTATTATTTTGATACAGTTTTAATATTTGCAAGAAAAATATAAACCAGTTGATATTTCGAAGAAAATGTTTAAAAGCAAAATGAATGGTAAAGGTCAAGAATCCGCACCATAATGTACTCCAGATACCCTGTCGGCCAACTGAGAGCCGACTGATGGCTGTCTGTCAGCCGTCTGTCGACAGAAAATGTGTGTGGCAACTGAAGCTGTCACATCTTAAGTAGTACATTTTCAGTTTTCTTAATTAAGGTACCAAATATGGCTCAAATAATTTTTTGGTTTAATGGTTTAGCCCTACTTTTGGATCACCCCTTCCCCCCTGTCATTTTTCTGGAAGTTCTCCCATGGGTCTCCCATTTGAACAGGTTAAATACTATGTGGAGACCTTTTTACCCTTGATGGATAGGGGCATTAAGCCATCAAACTGGTCTAGTCTCTTTTTATACATTGCATGTTCTTAATCCTGGGACCCCACACACTTCTCAAAACCTGCAGGAATAGTCCTTGTGTGTGACCTGTCGTCTAAATAGTAATTAACTTTTAAAATCTAATAGGTTTTAGACAGCCTGTGCTCTAATGTCAGGTATGTGCTATACAGCAGTCCCTCAGCTATATGCCTTTGGTCCAAGCTCGCAAACTGCGTCACAGGCATGTAGGCAGGGGGTACAAAGGGTGCAGATGCATCCTCCCCAACCATGGGTTGAAAAAGTCCACCTGAAAAGAACTAAATCATGAAGTCACAAAATTTGAATTGCTTTCTTTCTAACTTGTCACTTAAAATTATAGTTTGTATAATTTGGAATCAAAAACAATGGACTATTTTACTATTAAATTTTGTAAATTTTCTCACAAAATGCAACTTGTCCATTATTAAAGCAATCCCAAGGGAGATAGCTATAAGATCAGCACATGATTTTATCACATAGAAACAAGTCAGAAATATCAGAATTTATACATATTACTTGTTATATACATGAACACAAACCTCTTTTAAATTAGGCTGCCTTCCAAACTCCATGGTGCCAAGAACTGTTCTCACACGAAGAGCTTGGTCATCCATTTCTAGCATTCAATTTAAAAAGAACAGAGCATTCAGAAAGTAAGCATCTCAATTATGCTATACCAAAACAAAACTATTTTGATCTCAAAAATAATGTACCATCTTAATCCAGAGTTCACATATTCTAACATAATTGATTGGCAACTTTTCCCAAGCAGGCATTAAACAAGCATTGGAATTTGTTTACATATTATTTTTATAACTTTAAAGCAAATTAAGATGTTGCTGATCACCACTTGGAAACTAAAATGAAATAGATACAAAAATCATTTAATCAAGTACAGTCCCGATGGCCAATATTTTCCTAAACCACTAATATGGAAAGTATGTGTTCTAGTTGGGAAAATTTTATTTACCAAGATTGAAATGGTTTTGGGCCAAAGCGTTAAAGCTCCATCATGTGACAATAATTTATCTT
>JAOBRH010458487.1:0-10408 GCA_027575125.1 Umimayanthus parasiticus | reverse complement strand
AGATTTTCATCAAATCTCTAGAAGCATCAAAGACGGAAGGGAAATACACTAAGATTTTTGCCACTTGAAGCTAGTAAACGAAGTTGTCCAAAGTTCTGAAAACGACTCAGTAGAAGTAATGCGGGAATAGGAATGGAGAGCAAAGACCCTCTGAGAAACAAGGAAGGACCCAGGCGATACCCAAGCAACATCAGGAGAAGCAGAAACTGATAATACATGCAACTAAGTCTGCATCGGAAACCTGCACAAGCCAATGCACCAGCCAAGCAAGCTGGAACAAGTCTATTCTACAAAGGTTATATGTAACTTTATTGTATGCTTATGTGAAAATACACTGTTGAGTTGTTACTGTTATGAAAACGTCGAGATCGATGTCGTTGTAGTTATGATATACTCTAAATAAAATCACAACAGGGTAGTTAACTTTAGAATTTCACAGATATGAAGACTGATCTTTGAAAAAAGGGAAATGAATATAAAATTCCGGATGTGCGCGATTGTCTATGATTGTGCAATCAAGCAGCAAGTAATCACCTGCATGTACGTAGTGTTGTTGTGAACACGAAACCTGACTCTTGTGTCAAATAATATTTAAGTAACGGATCTAACACTCAGTGTTGGGAATAGTTGATCAATTAGCACTTTCAAAGTTTTTTTTTGTTTAGTTGAATAAGTGCGATGCGTAATTTCTCACAAGAAGTTCTTTGTTTAGCTATAATTTTTTGTAGAGAATTTCGAAGCTGGATGAACCGAACCGAGCCGAACCGAACTGAACCGAAATACCAGATGAATGTAAAAATAAGAAGTTTTACGAAGCATTAAACACTCGGGATACCCTAACCTTCAATCAGCATTTTAAACTGCACTTTTGAGGTTTTTTTGTGGTATTCTAAACAATGGAAAGAAAACGATACTGAAAATGATGTGCACTAGTTATAACTTATTGAGTAAAGTCTTTACCAGTATCAGCATTATTATCAAAACAACAAGGTTGTTCCTTATGATTTTCTCTTGCAAGCAATGGCAAGATTCAAAGAGGCACGCTAGAAATTTCATCAATCGTGCTGCGATCAAAGGAGGTCCAGGACTTTGAAGGCTTCCTTCGCCATTTTGAAAAATTGTTGATTTTGTGAGTCTCCGATTTGCTTTTCGTTGGGAGGGTGTGCAAAGACTTTGTTGCGGAGCAGTCGCAACGGATTTTCGAAACAAAGATCTTGTACAAAGTCTTTGGTTTACCAGTGCGAGGACTGTTCTTACCAAAACGATTTGTATTGAGTGTAGCTGTTTTTGATAGGTGGTTCTAAATATAAGGGCTTTTTGTAAAATGTTTAGTGTCTAAAGGAACCTATGAGTTTTCAAGTTAGACACTAGTCCTGTAAAGTTGTAGGGCTGTTTAGACAGTTATAACATATTTCTGAGATAAATTTGGGAAAAGGGAAATTTATGTTCAGTTATATTTTGGAATTGATTTGTCAATAAAAGCCGTTTGGCTTTTTGGGTAAAATTGTAGTTATAAAAACGTTTCGATTCGCTCAGTAATAAATGCCAAATATAATTTGCCATCGCCTTAGTGGTTTGTTTGCCTATTTTTGTTCTAAAACTGTGGATATGTATGTCACTAGCGTATCGGAAGTGAAGGTCAAAGATATATAGGATACTACATGGCCGCTTTGAGATATGAATTTTATCTTCAAGCCGTTGAAAATATCTCACTCCTGAGTGTTTTGTGTGTCATTTACAAGTAAAGAACTGAATATGTTATCGACTGTCAGTAGTTCAATTAGGTGAAGTAGAGGAAGAGCACTTTCAGTATGAATACCGTTCAACATTGTTCGGACGATGTGACTTTGTTTTCTTTGGATTTGCTTTAGATGAGTAGAGTAAGCACTACCTCGTGAGGTAGTAGTACACGAGGTGTGTGGGTAGATTAAAGAGTAGTAGTACAGTTGTTTAAATTGCCTTAAAGGGAGATAGACCCTTAGTTGAAGAAGAATACCTGTATTTCTTGAAATTCTAGAACGGTCATATGAATACTGGTGTTTCCATGAATCCGAGTTTCTTAAGTCATTGATGTGATCTTTTTTCTCTAAAGCATTCAATGTATGTGGATTCGTTTTAAGTGTAGAGATTGCAACAAAGCCCACGACGATTCGAATAAATTTACCGCAAAATTTATAACTACTGAGTTGATCCATCCGGAAAATGATTTGTTTTTTTTTCTTCCATAGCCTGACTGTGCCTTTCTCTGTCTCCATTGATCAAAAATTGACTTCAAAAGGTGAGCATTCTTTGGCCGCTTGTGTGATGGCGGTCTTAATATTTCGGCTTCGTAGAGTAACTCGATGCTCTACGCGTACGAAACTAAAAACCCCATATACCTTTCTACAAAGAAATTCAAGGCAGAATGGCCAAATAGACTCACATAAAACTTGGAAAAACACCAAAAGAATTGGAAAATAACAGGAAGGCAAAATTTTTTCTTAGATTTCGAAAAACGACTTTATCTTTTAGTTTGCGTCAAAATTTGAATCTGTGACAAAATGGCGTTCTCACCTCTCAAACCTTCACCGTCGACTGTGACTCTTTAAGAGGGAAATAACAAACTAGTTACATCCGAAATAGTTGTTGGAGCTAGCTCCTTAACGATAGACACGTCCGATAGCTATTTAGAAAGATACAGCTTTCAAAAGTGATTATACTAATTTTAAGAATACTTATTGACGGCTATTAAGTTAATGTGTAACAAACCATTTATTAGAATTGTAGAATTCGCATGTATTCATTTTAGCATTACTCATTTTATTAAGTTTTCGATAATATGCAAAACGGAAGTGGTATATTGCGCTTAAGTTAGCCACCTTCACCTTACTCACGTAAGAGAGTTGGCGAAACCGAGTTTCAAGTGGGAACATCCGCAACTTAAGTTTATCGTGAATTAAGATAACATTTAGAGTTTTGTTAACCACAATATGATAAATAGTTGGCACCGTTGGTCCGACATTAAGGTAGTTTGAAAGCAGATATCACTTCCCGTAAACACAATTAGTGTGTTAAGCGATATTGGTAATTAAGCATACAAAAAAATAACAAGGTCACTATCTAAAATGTTCCGTTGTAAACAAATGAAAGTAAGGCATCTTGTGATGCATAAATCACTGTTGTCGATATAAGAACGTATTAAGATAGAGAGAAAGAACAATCTAATGAGCTCTTCAAACCGTAAGGTACACCGAGCTTAGCACAACATCATGTAAGACCGCAACACCAAAGAGGAATAAAAGACGGTAGGTTAAAACAGTTTTTACTTAAAACCTTGAAATTGGCGTAATATGTTAATAATAGTAATTTATTAGAAAAACGCCTCATCTACACAATTGAGTTTGTATCGTTGTTAACCTTAAGGATGGTCGGCATTAAACGGTTGTGAAGCCACTTTGAAAGAGTTTTATTGTTAAATACCATTTTGAATCTGTCATCTACCCAAATTTTTCTAATCGCACCTGCAAAATAAACCTGTTAACTGGTAAACTTTTCTACAGAGTAAAATATTTATCATTAAAAGGCGCGAAATTGGCACAAAAGAGTGGCTTAACCTTTCACTGGATTGGAAAATCGCCCAATGAATAGAATTGAGTCAGTGTTTTTATACATGTTAACGATAATAAAGATGAAAGGATGGTCGGCAACAAACGTTACTTTACCCAATTTCCCCAGATGAGCAGTGGTCGCAGCTGACGCCACGGTGCCTTCTTCATTCACTTCAACAACAGCCTTGTAAATCACTTTGGAGACTTGAAGTTTCTCCGACTGTGTGATTCCTGAAAAATCAGCTGCACCAGAAAACATGGAGGCTGCGCCCAAATCCTTTAACACTTGCCTCAGCTCAAACGACTGGGTAATGTTGAATTTCGGGATTATGACGGACATGCCCTTTTTCAAAAACGCTTGTTTTGTTTTCGCAATGGTTTCCTCAAGTAGCTCAAATGTCAGAACTTTTTCAAGGTTTGGAAGTCCGTTCCTCTCTTGTGGTAAAATAATAAACATGGACATTCTTTTCTCCTTGTAAGGAAGTTCAATTGTTTTGAATTTCAATTCTCT
This sequence comes from Umimayanthus parasiticus, assembly GCA_027575125.1. Lineage (NCBI taxonomy): Eukaryota > Metazoa > Cnidaria > Anthozoa > Zoantharia > Parazoanthidae > Umimayanthus > Umimayanthus parasiticus. The sequence goes on along the minus strand of JAOBRH010458487.1, from coordinate 6,310 downwards.
GTTGATATACATTTTGAAAGCCCCCTTCTGCAGTTCCATCATTGGAATACTGGTCTCATTACCAAGCGAGTTCATGAACAGTGCGTTGCTTGTTCGTTTCTTGTCAAAAGTCTGCTCCCAAAACCCTCTGAAATAAACGGCGTTAACCAAAACGAGTCTAGTGTTTGCATCAAAGCCACCTTCTGGGATGATATTGTTAATCTTGTCCTTGGTTTGTTGTTTTACCCAATTGTTGATTTGATTTCTAGCAGCACCAGGGTTGGCTTTATAATCAACTTGTGCCACCTCAGCTCCGTAAAACTTGGCTGTTTCACTTTTAAACTGAGCAATTTTTAATCCCTGTTGAACGAAAAGGCGATTGGCTGTGATCAGCTCGTTTTCCTTTCCATTCGTCGAGTTTATTATGCCAAGAAACTCTTTCATCGCGTTGTGTAATTGTTTATCTGGTATGCCGTCCCAATGTAGAGTTTTTGCTAATTCAGTAGCCGTGTTTCCTCTCGCTCCGAGGTAAATCATGGCCAGAACCGTGCTGATGCTTAATGGAGAAAAGAACAAGTTTGTTGTCGTAGAGTCGTTCTTTGTTGCCAGAGTGCGATACAAATCAACAGCGAATTTGTTGCCCGACTTGGCGACTGTGAGAGTCGAGTTCGGCAGAGAACTCTGGCAGCGTTGGTGTAAAACGGCAAGTAAAATGGCTGTTGATATTGAAAACATTTTCACGGAAATGATCTTAGTACCACGATAAGCTACTTCGTAACAAACTGTCCAGCTACTTTATTTGATTTTAAAAATGATTAAAAACTTTATACCTTGTTTTTAACCTTATTTCTTAGCACGTGGAGAACTTTGATTGGCTCACTTGTTCTTGTCTCGATATCATGAGAAACAAAGCCTCTAGAATTTAATTGAACCTGCTCAGAGAGTTCCATAGTTCAATATATAAAGTAAGTTGCTAGTACAATCCCATTTTGTTAAAGATAAGTTTTCTTAAAAACCTTATAAGGTAAAACGGATAACACAGTTTCATTCCCAGGGCTCCCGCATACCTGACCTTTGGAGCTTCGAGAAGAACCTGGAAACGAGGTTTAAGTAACTACTGTACGAATACGCTAGCTCTCTGAAAACAAGTGTACGAAAAAAAAATGTTAAAAGAATTTGATGCTAAAATTGCCAAAAGGCAAGATCTTCTCGTCTCAGCAAATTCTTAGAGCGCGTTCAAACGGCAGCCTTTAAGCATGATTAACTTCGAAACTCAATGATAGATCCTACTAGATACTCGCGAGTGAAGGCGCTCTACGGTATTTACCATGGTTTTAAAAAGAACGTGGTGTAAGCGCGCCCTTACTGGTTCAACTACAAGCAAAAGCATAAAACCAGAACCTGTGCTATAAATGGGATAGCTCACTCAACGTCTGACAGCTTTCAAAACTCAAATTTTCGACCAAGCGGCGGTCAACTAAATCCAAAATTGCTAAATCTTAGATAATCAATAAGAAGAAGAAGAAGAATTTTACTTTGAGCAAAATTTCTTAGGTGATTAGAGAGTTCCTGCTGCTCTGATTGATGGAGGCTGCATGGCGTAATTTCCAGGCTATAATTACCTCGCGCAATATGGTTATAGCCATAGCCGTTTTCAAAATGGCTGTCTTGCGTTTTGTTGATGTTTCCAAGGAGGAAATTAACGCAATTTTAAAAAAATGTTTTTTTTAAATTGCGTTAATGCAATTGCATGTGCAACAAAGTTTGGAATAATGCTTTTCAAAGGTTATACAACTTCATCACCATGATTTGTTCTAATTATAGTAAACAGGAATGTTTCGGGTGTCGATTCGCGCGATCGAACAAATATAAACAAATAAAATTTTCCACAAATTTTCCTTTATTTGCGGAATTGTTTCAACAAAAAACACAATTTGCTACAGAATTTGAAAGCTCTAGGATGAATTAAAAGAATTAATGCCTCTCGAAGTTTTACATTTCAGTTAGGAAAAAAGAAGCTAAGGAAATTTGTTGTCAATGTAATACGAGCGGCTCTCGACCGCCATGTCATGTCAACACCGCACAAGATAAAGTTTCATTGCAATAATTAAGAGTTATAACTTAGCGAAGCCAAAAAAACACCGAAAAACAGTTCGTCAATGAGGGAAAATTTAAACAACAAAAGCAGCTTCGTCGCGTTCTAGCACAGAATTCACAGTTTATCCTGCAAGCCATCGACTATTTAGCAGACACAAAGAAAGCTTCAAGTTGTCAACTACCTCCAATGGCCTTAACCCGGGAGCATTTCCCCTCTGGAAGTTTCGAGAATCGCTCATTCACAACTAATGTATAAGTAAACAACTAAGTTTGATTCTTCTGCTTGAACTGGCCGCTTATGACAGCTCTTTTAGCTACATTTTGAACACAAATGTGTTGCTTTTTTAAATCGATTATGTGATCTGCGCGCGCTGCTTGCTGCTGTGCAATGACGCATGAAATTTGAAGGTAAAAAAAAACAGAAAAACACCACTGTGTTTTGCCGTTTTTCGCTTCAATATTTTTGCTCTGCAATCACCTGAGTAGTTTTACTAAAACAATTATTCACCTCAGGCTTAACTAGTGAATATCTGAGTGATGAATAATCCCCTCGACAAGTGAGATTTAAGTTCCACTCGTCCGAAGGAAATTTCATTTATCCTATATATTGCTTCAGAAATATGTTTTGCATAGAGTACAGGCATGAACATTAAATATTACAGGCGCCAAAACACAAATGAAGAACTTTGTTTTATTTTAGTAACAGAACTGATTAAAAAGTTTCTCAAACACAAATCTTAACAGCATGTGATTTCAAAGTTCAACAAGAGCCGGTCTATGATGACGGATCATCAAAAAAGTTGTGAACACAGTGTATGAGTGTTCAATTTATAGAAAATGCGTCGTCATTATATACCTATCAGGGGGGGTTGGAAGATCTTCCCAGAATCCCTTGCTCCGCAATGTTGCTATCTTTCGCGCTGCGCACGTCACCAACGTCTGACAGCTTTCAAAACTAAAATTTTCGACCAAGCGGCGGTCAAATTCAAAATCTATGAAAATGGAGTTTATCGTGCTGGTTCAGAAGATGGCGCCCTCCTTCAGCGACAATTCTCTAATTTACCTTCATTGTTACGCCCTATGTAACCAAGAAACTGTAAGTTTAGCTGATTTTCCGTGCCTTAACGTCAAGTTAGTGCTCGGGCTCATAAGTTTTGTAAGTGAAATCGACATCCGTACGATGTGTGGGTTTGTTTTTGGCGATGAAACGATGGCAAAGTTGGCAGGAAAGAAATCGCCCGTTCTGATTAAAATCAAAAATAATTGTGATATTAAGGTTAGGAACGTATTTTTTAATTATTTGGACTGCTTCTAGAATACCAGACGACGTGTTTTAAAAAAAATGCGTTTCCTTTTTACCCCGGTTTGTTGACGAAAATTATGGACTCGGAATCGACCGACAACGCGGGAAGTCTGCAACACCTAGTTTTGTTATATCAGCCACAAAAAAAATGAAAACTCGTGCACCATTGACCAGTGGCTTTAATATTGTTCAAAACGCTATATAATAGACTTTATGCAAAAAAAAATTTCAGTTCCATATCTGCAGCCAACTTTGTGAACGAACGCTTTAACTAAAACACGATTTTTATCAATTTCCGATGGCCGCCGGAGCGTGTCGACTATCTCGAAAAATAAAAATCGGCTAAACCTTCTAATGTCATTTTCGAAAACAGCTTACCAAAGGCAAAGGGGAATATGAGGAAATCAAAAATTTCATGACTGACCGCCGAATCTCGATGTTTACTGTCACCCGCTCTTAAAAGTTATATGCTAATGAAGCAGAAGACAGTAAACAATGACGTCAGCTGAAACTCGCCTATAGTCTGGTTGTCTCGGTTTATCCACAAAGCGCAGAACTTTCTACAAAGTCTATCCCGGCACATCTGCGCTATCTCGAATTTTCTGCTTCCGGTGCAATCTGCGCACATGTTTGGAGGATATTTTTAGATTTCAAAATTGATCATCCATTGAGGTGTTTGAGAAGGCAGAAAGTGATATTATTACTAAATGTGGATAGAGATGAAATAGAGTTTACAAAACCTACATTACAATTAACTGGATTAAGAATTTTTACGCGGAAAGCATTGATACAGATGAATGCAAGAAACCTGATGTACTGCCAGTCGCTAACTAAGATCAAGAACAGCAAGAAGGGCGCCATGTCGAGCCGAAACACATATTTATTTAACTGCTTTTGTTTTAATGAACTTTGGTGCCGTTTTATATCCGCTGTAATGCTTCATTTTGTATTTTTGTGTGATGTATTAGCAACAAGGAACGCGTTACTTCCGTGAAAATAAGTATGAAAGGATTCAGATCTTGTCGTGACCAGTTTGTTCTTTTTAAGTAAAATCGTTGGAATTGTTGCATGGGGCCACACTTATGCATCTACCCTAAATCCAATCTTTTTGCTTCAAAAAAAATAGTTCGCTTTATGACATTTTCCGATTATCAAGAGCATTCTAATCCATTATTCAAGCATCTCAATTTGATAAACTATTTTGATCTTACTTTCCTTCATACGTGATTGAACTAATCTAAATGCTAGTACTCTTGGAAAGTCTATATCTTGTGAAACTACTTTTAAATACCTAGGCGAAGTGTTTTGACAAGTTTGTTACTTGGAAAGCTCATGCGGAGTACGTGTGTAAGAAGGTGGCGTCGAGAGTTACTGATCCTGGGACGCGTTAGAAGTTACATCACGAGAGAGGCAGCAACACTTCTTCACAATTCTCTCGTTCTTCCTTTATTTGATCATTGTGACGTTGCGTGGAGCAGTCTTCTACAACAAGACATAGACGGCTATAGCGTCTGCAGAATAGATCCTCACGCATCATTACACGTTGCTCTCGCACAACTGACGCAATATAGAACAGCTGCACTGGCCGAATCTGTCCAGCAGACGCTCCTACCACAAGGCAAAACGTTTTTCTTTGCCTAAAGTCTTTCTTTGCCCAGCTATTTTTCTTTGTATTTTACTACTTTTTCGAGCGTTCATAATTATTCGACTAGGCAACGTATGATACTTACTCTTCCAAAGATTAAGAAAAATTTTGGGGAAAGAACCTTCCTTTTTACTGGCAGCAAAATGTTTAACGAACTTCCCATAAACATTGTTAAAAGTGTTAACATTCAAACATTCTGCCGCCAAGCAAGACATTTCTTTTATCGTAATCCCTGATTTAACTATTTTTCGGTTTTAATTGTAGTGTTATAGTTTTTAGATCTTAATGTAGTTTTATTAATAATGTATAGATACTGTTAATGTAGTTTTTCCCTTAGTTTTATTTCTATCTAGGCTATAAAATTATTGATGTATATTAACTTTTAGATACAGGGCCCCTATGGAGACCAGCCATACAGCTGAATGGGCTACCCTGTATAAATAAAGTTTACTACTACTACTAAGTTGTGTAGCCCTTTGGGTTAGTTTTGTATTTTGGGCAGATTGTGGCTGAACCAGTTAATTTTTTTGTTTACTTTACATAAAATCTGCAAAACAAAAGCGGTACAAATAAAGTTATTGTTGTTGTATAGCTTACTCAACCATTATTTTGCCCCTGTATTTTCTCCTGATGATAGATCTAGAAGCCATCCGCCTCTCGCCAGCGAGGATCAAGCCGATCCGGAAACGCATCATGACCCTTTAAAAACTGAGGATACCCTGTCTAGTTCAATTCATAGATAGAGGAAACCCTGCGCAACTTAGACCTAAACAAAGCAACAGGACCAGACGGGATCACCTTTAGAATTCTTAAGGAAATGGCGGAAGAGATGGCTCCTTCTCTCACTGAGCTCTTTCCTCCCTGATGACTGGAAATTAGCAAACTTATAGTTCCAGTATACAAGAAGGGACAAAGAGCAGGTTGAGAACTCTAGACCGCATATTTCCCTGCTGTCTGTCCTTAGGGTCTAAAGTCATTGAGAGAAGTGTTTTCAACAATATCAAGACTCGAATCTCAGCATCATTAGCGCAACCCAACACGGCTTCTTGACCGGCGATCGTGTGTTACACAACTGCAAGTCAGTTAGTATTAGATCAGATCGGGCGCAGCTACACAAAGGGGTCAAGTTGACATCAAGCATATCTAGGGCGTTAAAAGGAAAAGGGTCCTTCGATCGTTTGGCAAAATCTAGCTAATTGAGTGTTTTTGCGCGTGCAACATTTAAAGTCCCCACAACACTCAACGCCTGTAATTCGGAAATACCATAACATAGACTATTATCTTAT
>JAOBRH010458376.1:0-10409 GCA_027575125.1 Umimayanthus parasiticus | reverse complement strand
TCCCATTCGGGCTCGAGGGATAATTGTTAAATAGCCAGGTTTCTCCATGCCCCTCAATGATTTCCATAAAATAGTTACTTTTAGAATTTTAGAACCTGAATCCAAATTTTAGGCTAAATAGGTTCTTACTTAGAGGGGGCACAAGTGGTAGATTTTAGCCTAACAGGTTCTTAAAATTTAGGTTCTTACTCGCGGGGATTTACTGTAGAACACTAAATGGCCAGGCAAGCATAAGTCAATTGAAAGCAAAGATATACTTAAGTACAGCGAAGCGATCGATTTAGTAAATCACCATGTAAACAGGTTGAGTTTGGTTTTATATATTCCACCTTTTGGTACGAAAAACCTATCAAGCAAAACAATTCATGCCAAACAGTAATTAAAAACAAAATATAAAATAATAATCACGAATCAGGAAGTGCCAAAATGGAATGCAAGCACTGTAACCACCTTAAAACGTCTCAAAACGTCGACTTTGACTCTTTTGAAAGTGTATAAAACACTGTTACGTTGTTGACATTTAGGTATAAAAACAATACGAAAAACTCTACAGATTACAATAAGTTACAATTGTCTTTACTCTAATACAAATACAAGCTGCTGTGCACTCTTATCCGCGCATTACGCCAAGAACTATTGTTCTTGAAAAATTAAGAACCCAAGGCCCATCTTGGTCAGCCAAATAAGGAAAAACATGTATATGATTGCATGCACCATATACTAGAAGCCTTGGGTTAGGACTCAATTATTAATTGCACTGTGTTTTCATCCACACTTTACATCTTATTAATTCCTCTACCTTTTCTCTTGTATAGTCCAGCGGCCAGTCCAAATACTTCAAACAGAATTCCTAGATCAAAATAAAATTATAAAACAAAAATTTGCTTCAATTAACATTAGTCTTTACGAGCAACAATTGTAAAAATGTTAACGGTATTTGGTAGTGCAGTATCTTTTATACGAAGTCCTGTGTACAATAGAAAACAATCCTTGAACCACTGCATACAAAGCGAAACACTTACAATCACAACTTACAAAACGGAGTACTGTACAGAAATGTCTTCGCTCCGAAACATTGGTAGGAGCCTCTTTTAAATGGAAGAAAAACATCTCATTAAATGCCAGCTTGAAAGCAATATTCTCGTAATCAGTTTTAAAAAACAATAAACGTTTAACATCAATTAAATCAATAGCTATATTGTCTTAAACAAGTTTCAGTCAGTCTCACGATCGTTTGATGTTGAAAACTGCAATCAAAGTGTTCAGTAAACTTAGTCATCCAATAACTTTGGTACAGTTATCCCTGCATTAGTCTTTAATATATCGTATGTATGTCTTAACTCTTGATTACATTGGGTTTCCCATCCCTAACTCAACGCGAAATTCAAGGTCTTTTCAAGCGCTTTCCAGGATTTTTCTAGCAGCTTGCGGCAACTTAACTTGACGTTCTTGCATATTGTTTTTAAGCGCACGCTTAGTTTGAGCCCAACCCTGTTGTGTTGTGTATTGTAATACATAGTATCTATTTCCATTTGTGTGAATAAATTCAAACCCGTTTTTCTTTTCAAACATTTTCATATCTGAAGTTAGTCTTAATAGTTAATTCTTTAGGTTCAAGGATTTTCCAACTTTCCAAGCCTGGAATTCTTTTTACAAAACATCAAGGATTAATCAGGAATTTCACGTGGAAACTCTGTAACATGACACACTTATATATTACTGACTGTCACTGCAAGCAACAGCAGATTTATGGACCCGGGGAATCTACTGCGTGTTGCCCAAAGTGACCCCCGCGGGAGCACCACCATGTGGTGGTGCCGTGGTTTGTATGTCTCTTTGAACTGGAGAGCTATACTGGCTGGAGTTTTGCACTCCTGGAGGGCTACCCATGCCAGGCAGGTCAAATGTAGGGTGGAAGCCAGATGAAGAGTTCTCCCTGGCCCTCCAGGTGGGAGATTGAGTAGCAGGCCAACTATGTGCTCCCATACAGGATCTCTAGTTACAAAAGCACTGACAAGCTATCATTCTTTTCGACAGCCTCTGGGTCAGTCCGGGGAAATTCAGTCAAGGATTATTATGACGCAGGGTAGCCAAACCCACATGCATAATGTGGAAGCAGCACGGCCGAAACCTCTGCTAACATCTGGAGTTATCAGATTTTTCGGAACATGGAACGTCTAGCAAATTGGATCAGAAATGATTAAATACAACATCACACTCGTAAAAATTAGTAACACAAGGTGGATTAACTTAGGAAACGGTAATCTTGCATTAGGACGAACCATTTTCTATTCCGGACTTGAAAATGAAGGTGCTCCCCACATGCAAAAGCGATGATTGATTGGGAACCAATCAGTTCAAAAATAATTTGGGCTCAGCTCTATGGAGGGACCATTAACATATCTGTAATACAAGGATATGCATCAACAAATGATACGAAGCCTGACACAAAGGAGTACTCCTACAACACCCTCCAAGGAGTATTAGATAAGCTAGCTAACCCAGACCTTGTTATCCTGATTGGAGACTACGCATACACTGCAAAAGTTGGCAGACACAACACAGGGAGAGAGGCGATCGTGGGTAGACACGGAGAAGGATAAATCAACTCTAATGGAGAGAACATTTCGGAGATATGTATGCATTTGATTCCTTGGTTATTGGCGGAACCATCTTTCCACACAAGGAAATACACAAAGTAGCCTGAATATCCCCTGACAATGTGATAGAAAATTAGATAGATCACATCTGCATTAGCAAGCAATTTCAAAGATCACTCCAGGATGTACGAAATGCAGCATCCTAGTTGTCGACAAGATTAAAATTATACTCAAGAGGTACATCTGATCCCCAGAAACCCCAAGCCATAATGAAGGCTCAATCTCACACTGCTGCAAGATCCAACCACTGTTAACTCTTTCCAGCCAGAGCTCACCAACAGATACCAATCTCTTGCTGACCTCCAGAAGAGAAAGAAGAGGAATGTAGTGTAGAAGAAGTGTGGTGTTCAAAGAAACAGGCATAAATTGAAACATCAAATGAAGTATTAGGTCTCAAACAACAGCAGCACAAGGAATCGATTTCACCCACGACTTAGAAAAATTGAACAGAGGAGGAGGCCCAAACAAACTCTCGACAACAGTAGAACAAGAGCAGAAAAGAAAAGGGCCCAGCAACATTACAGTGAGATTCAGCGAGAAGTTCGCAAAGATCAAGCGCAATAATTGAAATTTCGTCGAAAACGCTGCAACCGAGGAAGAGATGTCACCCAAGCAACACAAAATGAAAGACCTCTTTGAAGCAACAACGAAACTGTCGGGAGAAGGTTCACTCCATTAAAACCAATCAAGGATGTGGTGGGAAACAAGCTGACTAAGCAAGGAGATCAGTTGGCAAGAGGAGCAGAGTACTTCGAGGGCTTGCTTAATCGCCCACTACCACCTGTTGATGCAGAGATCATGAAAGCCCAAGACACGCTGCAAATCTCCGGGGCCGGGTGCATTCCAGCTGAAATACTAAAAACAGACATCAACACAAATGTTGCATAAATCTATGGTTAAATTGCGGAAGACGAATCCATCCCTGAGGACTGGAAGAAAGTTCATCTCGTAAAAATCCCGAAGAAAGGATACATAGCAGACTGTTTAAAATATAGAAGCATCACCATGCTTTCAGTTCCAGGAAAATCCCTAACAAAATCATACTATGTGTACAAGGATTAATCGGCGCTATTGATGAAATACTAAGAGACCAGCAAATGGGCTACAGAAAGAACAGATCGTGCACAGACCAGATTGCAGCCTTATCATAGAACAGTCGTTAGAGTGGAATTCATCTTTGTATATAACATTTATCGATTTTGAGAAAACATTTGACAGTCCGATGGCTATAAATCACTTTGGAAAATCACCTGCTACCATGGAATTCCAGAGAAATTATTTCCCCTTATTCAGACTTCTCATGAGAACTCCAAAATTAGGGTCATCCAGAAAGGCGAACTATCTGAATTTACAGTGGAAACGGGTGTACAACAGGGATGTCTCCAGTTTCCAGTGCTTTTTCAGTTGGTCGTCGACTGGATCAAGAAATGTACCACTGCGAACTCTAAAACAGGCATCCAATGGTCTCTAGTTAGTACAGCTACATGACCTAGACTGTAGTGTACTGATGACAATGGCCTTCTTTATTACAAACACCAACATGCACAAGTAAAAGTTTCAGTCTCTATCCTCAGCAGCAAAACTGACTGGCCTAAACGTCAAGAGAAGGAGGACCAAAGTAGTGCGGACCAACAACATAAGGGAAACCCCAGTTAAGCTAGACAACACCGCAATAGAGAATGTAACATCTCTCACCTACCTCGGCAAGGTAATAACCAAAGACGCAGAACAAGATGTAAAAGCAAGGATTGACAAAGCCTGAACGACATTTCTTCTCCTTAAAGCTGTCTGGAAATCAAAACAGATCAGCCTAAAGACTAAACTAATATCATTCCACACGAATGGGAAACTATCCTGATGTATCGTTCTGAAACCTGGCGAGTTTACAAGAAAAGATATTACCGATAGGGTATGGACTTTTGCTGTTAGATGCTTGCGCTCCGTCCTAAACATTCGGTGGCCTGACGTCATCAGTAATGAAAATTTGTGGAAACTCACGCACCAAGACAAGATACAGTAACAAATAAGAAAGAAGAAATGAAGATGGATTGGATACATGCTGAGAAAACAACACAATAAGACAAGATTTGTTTTGGAACCCCCAGGGAAAACAATTGGGTGAGAGACAAAAGACCAACTGGAGAAGATCATGTGAGCAAGAACTAAGAACAAGCATTTTGGCTTGGAAGGACGCCAAACGGGAGGCACAGGACCGCGGAGAGTGAAGAAAGATTGTCGATACTCTACATGCATGCCTCACTGAGGGGGCACAGGGATATAGACTTGCCCAAAGTGACAGTCAATAAATTTCATGCCACACACTGTCCGGCTAGTTACCCACAAAATTATAAATCATCAACTGATTTAGTATACATATTTTAAATTAAACAATAAAAAAAATAATAATACTTTAATATTATATTGCTATCATACCCAAACCAAAAACAACTTCTTCTTCACCACTTGCAATATTTGATAAGGATTTTAATCGTATTTTTCGTAAATTATTTATAAGTTTTTAGCAAATCTTCAATTTTGTCTTTGTTTGTAAAGCAAATCTTTCCTTCGGTCATTTCTGAATTCCATATTTTGAGCTTTCTAATAAAGCTATCACAGCTAACTTCAGTTCGCATTGGGAAAGTTCACTGAACCGGTCTGGTGATCAATGTCAGGTGATCTGCAGGTCACGCGCTGCTCACATACAGAGCCAGAAGATGTGAATGATGACAGTAACATCCGGGCAAACGGTCTTTAACTGGTTAGTGAACAACTAGTTTTGGACCGCCCGGATGTGAGTGGAACAGCTTTTTGTGCCTCGTAGTTTCAGCCAAACAAACCAATCAGTTGTCTCTAAATATTTCAACCAAAATTTGCATAACGTGTAACAATATGTCCATATATGTAATGTTATAACAGAGCAAAGTCTTCCCAATGACAGTTGAATCTTTTCTGAACGCACTAACATCTCAGTGCACGTGATACGCTCAAGATTTTATGATATGATAAAATAGGTGCAAGTTTTGTTATACTATAAACATTTTGTTTGTTATTTCGTAGCGTTTGATTCTAGTACAGAATACTGGCAAATCTTCCGTTCTCTTTACAGATGCTTCCAGTTTCGTTTAATCACGAGAATACGGTGCGTTTGAAAATTAGGTTGAAGAACGTGAAAAATAGTTCAGCCTTTGTCAAGTCTGGCTGGCGCATGAAGGCTGGTTCTGGCCATTGTTAATAAAAGGTCAAGGAGTACGCATGCCATAAAGTTCCTAGTCAAACTGTCGCACTTTTACCTTCCGACAGAGAGGAACTTAGTGATTCTAATCGGTGAACAGGAGCCAATCTGGCCGGAACTAGTTCCGATTATAGTCGCAGTCCATTTGAATACAGTCAGACTCGACAGAGAAAGTGCCGGGATTACAGTTTCGCCTACCTGGAGTGAAGCCAAGTTTGCACAGATAGCCCTTGTACGTACTGACTCCGGGTAGGACTTCTTACTGAGGAACTCATCTATCACCTTCCATCATCGTCATAATAATAATAATAATAATAAAGATAATAATAATACAGTACAAACAGTAATGATGATTATGATTATGATAAGAATAATAGTAATAATAATAATAACAACATCAACAATAACAACAACAACAACAACAAAGAGAACAAGAACAAGAAGAACAATGATAAATGCAAGGAAACTTCTCAAAAAATACACTCACCTCTTGATTGGGAAAAGTTTTGTCATCAATAGCTTTCCTGAACAACAAGAGCATAAAGTGAAAAATTGCAAAATTATTGCGGAGCCAAGTTTTAGTTTAAAGAGAATTGAAAAGTTAGCAGAGTAAACAAAGTCGATCAATTATAACATGAATAGATAGCCAGTGCTGTGTGATTTTCCACTTGGAGAAAACCTTATATGTTCCAGTTTTGGAATTCTTCTATATCAAAGTCTTTAAAAAGGGATTTGGGAAATGTCCACCTTATAAATATAGCAAAAGAGAACAGAAAACAATTGCACTAAGAATGTTCACCCTTTCTAGGTTCGATGGGCGTACAAGTCCTTTATTTTACCAGTTAAAAATCTTACATAGCTGAACAACACAAGGCTAGTCTCCTCAGATATGAATTAAATGTGGAAATTTGACGTAAGGTTCTTTGGTTTCAGTAGGTGTAACACTTTAAATCAAACCTGATTCAGTTTGTTTTAGCACCTAAATGTCTCTACGTCTTGTTTTGAAAATCCAGTATTTTATATACCACCTGACTCGATTAGCCAGTTGGTTACTCTAGGTTTTAATGCCTTTCATTTTCACAGATCTATAGATTAATACTCCTATTCCAGTCTTGTGAATTTAAGGTGTAGTAACAAAATTTTTAAAAAATGTTGTTATTATTGTTGTTTCAAAACGTCTAGTTACCTTTTGACTGTCTTCTCAATGCCGGACATTGTGTGACTTAAAGATGGGTCTGTTTTCCAATCATGAAACCTATGGATGTGAGTTTAAAAGAAAGTTAATTATTACTAGAACACAGTACGCTTGACAATAGCAACATTAAAGCTGAGTGTTCAAGACTACCTGCTGAGCAAGTCAGTATCTTTCAGTGAGGTGGTGAATTTGATGGCCATCTCTCGTCCTACTCCAGCCACACCCTGAGGAAGGTAATCACAGCCCAGTAACAAAGCCAGTGCGACCAGGTTTCGTCGGTTCAAACCTGATAACGAAGTTATGTTAGCAATATCACACATTTCCATTATGGACCTAACTCCTAAATAATGATCGCGAGTATAACGTGGAAAACTGCAAATTCAAAGTGGCGACCACAACTTCAAGTTGAGAGTCGCCAGTTTAAGATGGTAATCGCTACCTAATTAAAAGTGGAGTATCGCGGTTCATCACGGAGGATCGCTGATCTAATTTACTACTTGAACTGAACGTTAGATTCTCCGTCAACTTGTCAACTTTGCATGAACTGGCGATTCTCAACTTTTAAAGTTTTGCAAGATTCTTCACTTTGAACTTGTGATTATTTACCTGAAACAGGCAATTCGCCACTTTTAATAAGCGATCTCCACTTCTTCAAGTTTAAAAACCAGTAATCACTATATTAAACTGGCAATTGTCCACTTTGCAATACAGAATAGTTGAACATTCGCTGCAACCCACTGAAACTTCAGTTATCCTCAAGATATTCCCACTTCCCTATATGACCTTGTGTCTCCAAGGAATCACGAACCATTTTTCTATTGAAAGTTAGTTCCAAGACTGAACTACAAGTCCCGCATCTCTTTACTCCTACCAACAGGGGTTGTAAACAGTCTTTATCGTCGTCTTGTCTTCAAAGAATCCCCTAGGAGCTAACCTCCAAGTTTCAAAGTCCACACGGAATCCCCTTGATTTCCGACAATGTCATCTGCCATGATTTATTATCTTCTAACAAGCATTATAGTTTGACATCATTTGCTAACATTAATTATCGTTAGCTATCTCTTATCATCGCTCACTATCACTCAATCATTCCTTTCAATTGCCGTCTATCCTCTCTCTACTTGCCTCTATTGACAAATAATTGCCAATGGACATTATCAATTGTTATCGTATAGTATCACTTGCCATTATCATTATCACTTGTCACCATTCATTCGCTTGTCATTATCACCATTCACTGGTCATAAATAATAATCATTCGCCATAATCAACACTACTTTTATGCTAAACTGTAACTCAACGTTGTGAACTACCATTTGCTTATGTCAATTTCCTTTAATCTAACAAAATTACTCACAATAACTCACTTAATTACTTTCGGTTGGCTTTCCTCGATATCATTTGCCATCATGATTAGCCATGATTCAAAATCAACTTGCCGTCACTCATCATCACCTCTCATCATTTACTTTCAACTGCAACCTTGCGTATCACATGCCAGTCATTTACTTAAGAAGAAGAAGAACAAAAACAAGAAGAACAAGAACAAGAAACAGAATGCTAGACCTGTGGAAAGCTCGAAACACCAACGAAGAGCTAGATAAAGTTGGTGAACAGAGACTGGCTGATCAAGTACGCCAGATTAAGACCAAGAAGTGGCTAGAGAATGTGGAACAAGAGGAAATAGCTCTAAGAGTAACATCGGGAGACTAACCACAATGTGACAGATGCATCAAATAGAGAAAAAACACCCGATACCCAGGAAGAACAAAGGGACCAAAACAACATTCCAGCAGAAGAGGATCCCGCTGTACCCCCTGATCCAGAACCACAAGAAGAGACCAGCCCAGAGCACCTTGCTCTCCGAGACAGGATACTAGAAGTGATGCTTCTAGAAGAAAGAGCAAGATTACCATCATTGAGATCATGTGATAGAGCAAAGCTGAGAGCTGAGCAGAAGTTGGAAAAGTAAATGAAGCCGCCAAGAAGATTGAAACTCAGAACATCACAGAACTGAATTCTTTAATGTACGCAGCTGCATACGTCACCACAGAAAGAATGGGAATGTTGAAAAAGGGGAAAGAAAGAAAAACCAAAGAACCATTCTGGAAGTGGAGAATTAAACAGAGTATAGAAACACGGAGAAGAGATCTCAGTAAGACCGAGGAAATCCAAAGAGGGAACACAAGATTGAAACAAAGGTAAAGAGAACGATTAAACAGAAAATACCACCTTGAGGAGAAGGGCACTTTGCATGTCTCAGTCATGCTTAAGCAGAAGATCAAAGCAGATGGAATTAAAATTAAGAGATATGATGAGGACATCAACAGTTCAAACAAAATCAACAGTTTCGAACTAACCAGAAACTCTTCTATGAAACTCTGGATGAAAAGAAAAGAGAAAGGGCAGAACAACCTGACCCAAATGAAGCAACCACTTTTTGAAGGAAGATATGGTCGGACGAGGTCAGCTACAATGAGCGGGCTTCTTGGCTAGATTAAGAAGATATCAACATTACCGTGGAGGATATTATAATTGAAGTGAGTAAGATGGCAAACTGGAAGGCAGCTGGCCCTGACCTAGTCCAGGGCTACTGGTTTAAGAAGCTGCCAGGACTACACCCTAGATTGCAACTGCACCTACAAGAATGTGTGAACCAAGGAAATGTGCCAGAGTGAATGGTCAGAGGAAGGACAGTGCTCATTCAGAAAGATCCAACGCTGGGCATCCAAGCTAACAACTACCGTCCTATCGCCTGTCTACCGATAATGTGGAAGCTACTGATTGGAATCATGGGAGAGAAGCTGTATCAACACCAGGAGAGGAATGGACTGCTAGCAGGAAAGGATCGAGAAGAACGCAAGATCAGTTTCTTGTAGACAAGGCAATCCTAAAGAATTGACGGAGAAGGTTGACAAACTTGTCAATGGCTTGGATAGATTACAAGAAAGCATATGACATGGTGCTACATTCATGGATACTGAAATGCCTAAAGATGGTTGGAGGAGCCAAGAACATGATTACCATAATCAGCAACAGCATGATGAAAAGACAGCATTGACATCTGGAGGAACAGATCTAGGGCAAGTGGACATCAGAAGAGGAATTTTCCAAGGGAGCTCCTTATCACCATTGCTGTTTGTTTTAATCGTGCTACCACTGACACTAGTGCTAGGAAAGACTTGCAAAGGACATGAAGCCCGTCAACCATCTACTGTTCATGGATGATTTGAAATTGTATGGATCCAGCAAAGACCAACTAGACTCACTAGTACAAGTGGTAAGGATTTTCTCGCAAGACATCAGGATGTCGTTTGGACTA
>JAOBRH010458265.1:0-10412 GCA_027575125.1 Umimayanthus parasiticus | reverse complement strand
CACCCCTCCCAATCACCACCACCACTCTTGGCTACACGCGGTGGATCAAAGGGTGGGAATACAATTGAATATATGTTTCTTGAATTAATTTTTCTGTGTTTTGTTATAATTATATTGCCTAAGCTCCTAAAATGCTGTTAGTAGAGATAAAGTAGATTTGGCAATAGCTTTATATTATAACTTTTAAATTAACTAACTAACTTCTTGTTCGAAAGAAGAGTTTCCATACAAAAGCTCTCTAGATCTGCGATAGTCTTTGAAAAGTTGATATCATTTATATTCCTAAAGCCTGATACAAATACCTCAGTTCAATACCTAATTTGGGGACAAGTTTCGGATAGTTTAGACATGTTCGTGTTATCCTAAATTTTGTAAAAACGCTAAACAAAGTTACAGCATAAATTAAAAACTTTTTATGCAAATTAGAGTTCAATCAAATATCTTTTTCAAGTGATAATGCCCTTTATTACATTTTTTTAAAAAGTTTACAAGTGTAGAAAACAAAAGAAAAAATGAAAAATTACATGGTGTAGATATATTAGGTAAACAAAATAACAAAACAAAATTACAATGATACAGTTTCTGTAGAATTTTTAATATTATTGTTACTAAATAAATATAAATGACTACCCACAATAGTAATAATAATGATAACAACAAAAAAGACACCAAAGATAAAGGAATCATTGCGTCACCAAGCAACTATCGATGATTTGCCATTTCCAATTGAATGGTAAATGATTCTTATCTAATTTTTCGCCTTCTTTTTCAAGTTTTAGTTCATAATTTTAAAAAAATACAGTGTCAGAATGATCGGTTAACAGGAAGCTTTCCATTTCTGACTTTTCCACTGCTCAGACCATCTGAACAGCTGCACTTGCTCAACTGCTAGCATTATCAACACTCGCAATAAGGCACACACTCTCTTACAATAAGTTCTTTTATAAGAATATTGAGACAGAAAAATGGCAGAAATTTGAAAACACCCCCAAAACACACCTCAGGTGGAGTTTAGGTAAGTATTTGGATGTTTATTTTAATTTACCCGGCATCTTTTCTAAAAAGTAACGATTGATATTTATTACTGCGCCCTACTGCAAAGTAACGATGTGTTGCAATTTTTTAACTGAGTCGCGCTCACAAAGCAGCTGTTTCGTTTAGTTTGATCAGCTTTCAAGCCTGGACTTTATATTTAGAGAAAATCAATTCGGCGATCCGTCCCTAAGAACAGTTATTCTTTACGAGTTTATAAAATGGAAAGATCTTTGCCTGCCATCATACTACAAACAAACAAGTTTAAGCTTCAATAAATGACCTGATTCTTCCTCAAAGAGCCGATTCTTTCGGTTCATAGCCAACTTTTAATCTTTGTGAGGAAAAATCAATGCGAGCGAGTACATTTTCCCGCCATAATATACCAAACTCCAATCCTGCGCTCTCGCTGAGGAGTACTGAGCAACCATTGGATCGATTGGACCACCCAGGCCCAACAGAAACACCAAAATAAATGGTTGAAACTGCCTTGAGTTAACTCGTACCTCGAAATTACTACGAAACTAATTTGGTCGAGTACTCCTTTACACAGCACTTCATATGCTGATGTTGCAAGGGTTGGACAGAGAACCATGATTGGATAAGAAATTCGTATCGAAAAAAATAAATACAGTTAAAATGCACAAAACAATATGAGTTTGATTATAAGTTCAAAGCTTTCAGAAACAATTCAAATGCCAACCTCTTCTTTTCCTGAAAAAGTCAGAATCGTCGAACTCTTGATATGCATTCTTGTAGGCTCTTCTCTCGGGCTGTTCCTCCTTCTGCTTGCGGATCAGATTACGACCCTGTCTCAGGTAGCTGTCACACGGCTGGCAGAATATCCCAGCAATCACCACGATCACCATCAAAGCAAGGAAACTTTTCTTCATTGCTATAGTTCTGTAATGAGAAATGGTTGTCAATACATCGGCACCACACAGTAGAATTACATAATACAACGCAAGGTCTGAACCCAGGTGAGTCAATATTTGTAGTTGGTTGATAGTCCGTGTTGATCATGTGACAGTACAATAGGGTACGGTATATTTCAGGTGCAAGCCCTTAACAACAAATGCGTGGTGCTATGGTTGAGGGTCTTAGTGAGACCGCTATCAGCGGTTCACTTCTGAGACAGTAAGTTGCGCTCTCATTTGGAAGACCACAACAACGACATTAGCCTACTCTTATCGACAAGTGCGTGGGTTCTTTAAAGTCCTACAATAGAATGTCGAGAAACTAGGGCCAATGGCTTAACATCCCTGTCCATGGACGGTGTAGCGAAAGAAAGTCTTCCAAAGTTCAACCCTCGACCAGGTCGGGGATTGAACCCGGGACCTTCTGGTTTGACAGTCAGAGATTTTGCTAACTGCGCCAACCTCGCACACATGATGTAGTCCTGAGAAGGGCTGTTGTTGGTTGTGATCGACGTTTCGACAGCCTGTATAGAAGTATTCTGCAAAATCATCATGTGAAGGTGACTTTCATCAGGTTGTCGAAACGTCAGTCACAACCAACAGGTCTTCTCAGGACTATCAAATCCGGAGGATCAACCAACGACCAACTGTAGAATTACAGTATTTTAAGAAACGCTGACAACTGCAAAGGTTAAACCAAGCTCGAAAGGACTTATGGGATCCTTTTCTTGTATACTGCATACATCCACTTACCTGCACACAAAGCAATGAAGCTAGCAAAGCGGGAACTAGGAATTTTTGATTTAAAAAAAACGGTCAAGGTCATTTTAATTCTAAAATTAAGAGCTATCACCATCACGATGCTACCTGGTTATTGCGCTTTTCACAAGTCAACCTCTTTGAAAAAGCTACATTTGTTATCCACCCCTTTGAATGGAAACTAGAATGAAGGTCGTCTGGTTGATTTATGTAATTTTGTTTCAAACGATACATTTTATTCTTAAGATCTATTAAGCCAGTGAAATTTAGCAATGCAGGACAACCACGGGTCTTTGTTCAGAAGCCTCGCAGCATGTGGATCTGGGGTAGAATTTTGTAAATATCTTAGGAGGCAAGTATTTATAAATCTTCAAAAAATTTTGGAAATTTTCAGGTGTGATTGGAAATATTTGAAAAATGTTTCAATTGCTTTTAGGTTGCTCTTCGTGGTATATCGTTATAAACAATAAATCTGATGCGAATGGGCAATGGAGAAAATCAAGAACCAATCAGAACGTTTATAGTTTTTTTGCCATATGATTATGAGAAAATTTTCTTGCAGCCATATAGCTATTTCATCCATAACTTTTATTGTAGCGTCTCCAACGCACAGTTCGATCGTTCAGTTTGTGAATGCTGGCCCTGATTCTTACAGGGACTGAACAATGTGTATAGAGTGCTTCTATTACCAATTGGCTGCAATTTTGAGCTCACAATTTTTATGTCACTGTCAAGTGTCTTTATACTTTCTTTTCACAAATTGTATTCAGTGATTAATTGAATGATTTTATAGCTACTTGCCTTTTAACTATTTTTGGAACTAGAGTTTTCTCAAGTTGTGGAAATCTCACTTTAACTGATCAGATTGGGGTGGTCCCTAATTGAACTCTGTCTTATAAAACTCAAATAATGTTAGAGTTGAAGCTGTACCGAACTCAATTATAACATTTTAAAGTATTTGGCGAATTCAGCCTGAAAATGTTCTTGGATTTCCAGTTCTAGAATCTTGTTTAAAACAGATTAGTTTGATCACTATCAGACATATCAACAGTTCTCCTACGTTATTTGTAAGTTGGAGTTTAGCATACATATCTTAGTTTTGCTCTGGAGAGAGTACAGTGCAGTAACTAGAAAGGTGTGTTAAATTGATTTGAAAAACATGGAAGTTATTGATCATATATATGCATCTCATTCTTCCAAGACTATTATGAAAAATATGGTTTGCAATGAAATTCTAACTTAGCATGTCCATAGCAACATTTTAACCGTTCTAAGCCGCCATGGTCTTATCAGACAAGGTTTTTTATAAGAAAAAATAGAGATTTTTGAGATTACAAGAAACCAAATGAGTCTATTACATTTATAATGCAGATCTGTTGAAGTTGTTAAATTAATTACATTGTTAATGTTTGGAATAAAAGAAAATTACTAATCCTAGTTTGAAATTATTTGAATTTTTTTTTTAACTGGCCACATTTATGTATGTGTGCTCTTTTTCGGGTTACTAATAAAAGTCATAGTTACCAATTACATATTTATTGGAGAGTTTTTCACAAAGGAACAGGAAGGAATTGCAAATATTAACATTTTGAAAATTGCGATTCTTTTTGAGTCATAATTGAAACAATTACTAGTTAGGCACACTAGAGCATCGACTAAACACAAAGGGAAACCATAAGGGTAGTTTCTTAAAGGACAAAAATATTTATATATATTTATATTTGTCAATTTTTCGTCGGCAACTGTAAACTAAAATATATATACCCTTAGCTGTACAGCAATTCTGTCGTATATTAATGGCATGCAGTAATTTGTTCCACTCATTTTCCGGTGTGATTTCAATGATTTGATTGTTTCGTGAATAGCATACCTTGGAGAGAGGTTTTGCCTTACTCAAACAATCATTCATAAGTTGAAAGATATATTTTAAAGCCAGAATATAGTGGTAAAGCAGAAAATAGGAAATGTTTTTGGAGCATAACTTATTCCTCTGTTCGATTTCTACGAGATTCATAAGATGAAAATCGGAATATTTCAATTATATTAAAATTAAAGAAAGCTTGTGGAGCTTCAGCTGGAATTTTATCTTTCCGTAATGCAAATATATTTTGCAATATATTTCGAACGGTTTTAAGAAATCTTTAGATCTTAAGAGCATGAAGTGTTTTTTGTTACTGATTACTAGTTGATTACAAAATACAACTAGCGAATGCAAAGCAAGTCAGTAAATGCATAGCAAGTGATTTATTCTCACGAAAAACATTCGTTGCACTAAACTAGTCAGTAAGACTATCAGTAAATCTTAGTCCCTTTATAAACAATAGAATTTAGTTATTTAAAACGCTTTCATGTCATAGCAAACTTAAGTTTAGCACAAACACTCAATTGCAGCTGTCTAAAACTTTTTTGCATGTCAAGTGAAGATTTGCTTACTTCTCAAGCCATAAAAGAACATAAAAAGCGGCGACATTATTAAAATGGCGGTCCGGCTGAAAATCGTCTACACCAACATAAATATTTACCCATAAATGTAATATTCCTGCGGTGGCCTTACGGCATGTTTTCATAAACCGACTAATTGTCGGCTATGAGAAAGGAAATCCCCCATATTATTAATTCTAACTTTGTGTTATACATTAACGATGAACTTTACACGATTACTCGTGTAAAAAATAGTAAAATAACATAACAAAATAAATCATTTTTCATTTTTTCTAATATTTGTCTTGGCACATCAAACAGTTGTCACAGTAATTTTCTTGAAGTATTTTAATGACAACACAACTTATTTTAGTATAAAACTTTTTTAAGATCAAAAACTTTAAATATATCGGGGATAATATATATTTATAATGTTTCTATCCACATGCTGTTATAAATTATAAA
Source organism: Umimayanthus parasiticus (assembly GCA_027575125.1). Classification (NCBI taxonomy): domain Eukaryota; kingdom Metazoa; phylum Cnidaria; class Anthozoa; order Zoantharia; family Parazoanthidae; genus Umimayanthus; species Umimayanthus parasiticus. The sequence goes on along the minus strand of JAOBRH010458265.1, from coordinate 4,818 downwards.
GTCGTTAACTTTTAAATTTTACTATATAGTTTAAGCTTTGTTGTATCAAGCTGCAAATTTAGAGAACACGTTTCTCTTACTTACCGCGATGAAAAAGGAAAACACTAGATTTGCTTGCCGTGAATCTTAGATGTTTCTTTGTTTGGAGCAGTTGTAAATTTCCAAAATTTATAGCAAAGTTTATCTGGAAAGTTTGAAAGCGTAACGGATGTCTTCTTCCCAATTTCCTCAGATAACAGATAACAAACAAAAACCGACGCACAATGAGGTAGCTTCAAGCGTACTAATTAAATGATTTTTCAATTCAATTAATATTTTTTCACTACTGTACGGCCTGTAATCAACTGCCGAGTGTTTGGCTTGTCTGTTTCCCCTAAATCCTCCCATGCTTTCTTCCGTAAAAGAAACACCCGATGGAATTTGTTCAAGATAAGATTCAATTTTATAGAAAATGTCAGTTAATGTAGTGAAATTATACCTAATTGCATTTCTTGATGTGAGATTATATAAGCTTTCAATATAATAAAACCAAGGCCATTCTTATGTTTTTCAAGTTATCTGTACGTACGTGTGAACACTTACTACCCACTTACAGTCTAGACGAAAAAAAACAATCGGAAAATTTTTAAATGCGGATGGTGTCACATGTGATGTTTGCAGAAAGGTTTCTCCCCAAAACAGAGCAACAGGAACATTTAGTTTTTGTCGCCATATCAATAAGACAGAAGATAATATTTATGTCTCTTATTTTAGCAAGAATGCTACTTTAGTCGCGTTTTTGAGCTTGCCTGAGAGCGTCGTGTATTGCTGTTGTGATAAAGCATCCGTTGCATTTACGCTTCAAAGTTCTCTTCAGTCATTTCTCGGCTTATCTTTAAAACTGAGAGTTCTCAGTTAGATAGTTTATGTGATTATGAACATTCTCTTGCTGCCAAATATTAAAAACTAAAATAATGTCTCAATTTTAAGACCAGAAAGTACCTCTAGTAATTGTGGAAACAAGAAGACTAATTACGAAAAACGCAGTGACTTTTCTGTGTTTCTGTGTTGCTAGTAAGCTGAATTTTTGGTTATGATCAGAGAGGGTTAATAAGGTATATTTTTTGTATAACTTTTTTTAGGTTGGGTCTAAAGTTTGGGGACAAGCAAGAAGCATTTTGCTTTGGATTTTACTAACAGTTATTTTCAACTGTCCTAAAATTTTACGCATTTTGCCAACACTTATTTTCAAATATTGTGAGTTTTTTTTAATGGCGAAATATTTCTGCTTTGAATTTATTGCATTGTTAGCTAATCTCCAAAGAGATACTGTATTACTTTGTTTGAAGCAGTTACAAATAGATGCAATCCAAACACATACACTGATATTTGCATGTGCAAGTGTTTAATTTATATATAATCTAATGGTACACTGATTTATGTTTAAAAAGATACTTTGAAATAAAACATTCGAACTATTAGTTTTGCTAGTCATTATCATCCAAGTCGGACTTTTGGTTTGCTGTTTCATTGCTTCAAGGCAGATTTATCAACTCATTTAGTAAATGATAATCAACAATACAACAAATATATAGCAAAACTAACAAGTTGTTTTGCTTCTTGAAAACCTGTTTATGCCTCTCTGATACTGGGGAAAAGTGTGGTCACCTTCCCCAATTGTAACTCGACAAATCACACGTTTTTGTTGAAAACTGGTTATTCAAAAATATTCGAACCAAAGCTAACGGAGTTGCTCTCTGTGAAATGCCCTAACTTGATACTTTCGTTAAAATTTTCAGTAAACATTGGATAAAATTACCATTTTCTACAGTAAACTATTCGGCGACAGTAATTGTAGCAGTAAAACAAAACAAAACAAAGTTAACATTCAGGAATACAGCTGCTTCCTTCGTTAAGAAGAAAATTAAAGGCCAACAAAAGTAAAGTTAAAAGGAAGTTAGAATTCACGAATACAGCTTCTTCATTTTTTGTTCGTTGTGCAAAACAAGTAGTTTCTGAGTAATGCAATACACTAGATCTTTTAAAAATGAATTCCTGGAGCGATATCCTTAAAGTGCCACTATTTTTGATTAAACGCCGTCTGTAATTCTTGAGTGTTCCAGTATATTTCACCAGGAATTAACTGAAAACTTTAAACATTAATATTTATAAAATCAGAAAGTTTTAAACAACGCTGGTAATAAACAGTCCGATAACCAACCCCTAGAACTTTCCACAAGGGCGAAAATGTTAACTCTGGCCGATTCAAATTCACATTAAATGAGCTCGAAATAGATCTCAATCCCATCGATTAATCAGTTAAAAACAATATTAGGTATTTATACAGATGCGAGGAAATAGTCAAGTTATTCGAGAAAATATAATAAAGTTTTGCGTGTCCGACATATTTGTTTACATTTGGATTATCTGTTAGAATAAGTAATGTAGTACTGATACTGTGATTTATCGAAAGACGCCATTTTTGCGCTTCTTACAGTTTCATTCCATCTCAATCTCCGGTAAATTTTGTCACGATAAACCTCGATACTTGTTAGATTTTAAGCTTAAAGTCTGTGGCCGTTCGAAGGTTCCCTCAGACATTTGGGTATTTTAAAGTACAAGATATTTTAAAGTAGCTAACAACATTTTAAGACATTAATTATCTTACTAGTTAAAGGAACATTGCGTCTAAATCAAGGACTAAGCAAATCCCTTTAGAAGAAATTCAATCCAACTCTTTTCGTTTTTCAAACCATAATTTTATTTGGATATCTCATAGAACGCTTAACGCCAGCAAGAGAACCCCTTTTAAAATTTCAAACATGACTGCTGAACGGTTAGCATGTTTTGGAGCAAACACTGGAAAACTGCTTTCAGTTGTAAAAATAATGTTTTCTTCTGCCTTAGCGAGTAAGCTGCAAATGGATTTTGATCAACAAAAATTAATATGGTATGTTTTTCGCCCGAGAGGTTTTGTGTATTGAAAATGCACAGACACTACTACGATGTCGCTGAAATAAAAGGCAAGTCAGTTGCAGATCATCAGTAAAATACCTAAAATGTGTGCAATTCTACAATTGGTTAGTCGTTCGTCCGAGCAGATTTGGGGCAGCCAATGTTACAGGCGTAATAAACGCCACTGGTTTGACGTCAGGAAAAATAATTGCTTATAAAATATCAAAATGATCATCGTAACTAAGTTGGTCCCTACAAATCCTTGTTAGTCACTATTAACCCAAACGCCGCTTCCTACGCTCACAACACAGTGTTATATTAATTGAAACAACTGTTCTCGAAGACAAAAAGTTTGGCTATTGTGCCTTCTTTGTTGCTGCAGCAAGACTGTGGAGCTTTCTATTGTTAGATATTTCATTTGCTAATTATGTTGAATGTTCTTTTAAACAAATTTTGGTTAAAAACTATTGTTTAACTTAAAGGTTTTAGTTTTGCGTGAATTAAGTTTTTGTTTTTATTATTGTAAAAAGTATTGAGCGTGTTTTATCTTTGGTTAAAAAATAGCGTAATATTATATTATTACTACTATTATGATTGATATTATTAAAATAAAAATGACAATTTTCTAAAACCGATTGGTCTATTAACCTCTCTAATGTTCATCAGTGTGTCTGTCAACTGTCCGATTACATTGAACATGTTATCGAATATTATCCGATTACAAGCCTCTTATTGGACAGCCTGTTTAACCAATCACTTTTTTACCACATGAGCCAATCATTGAAATAGTTTAAAAGAGAGCCATGTGCGCCATCTTCTGGCCAAACAAACTTTGCTACAGTGCCAGTCTCGAAGCTGCGAACCTGCTACCGCTGACTGAAAGAAGGGCAAATCTGAGCGAAAAATTTATAGCCAATAACAAACAAACAGCTGGCCCACTGAACAACTTTGTCTCATCCATGTCAGCACCTTCTTCGTAACACGGCTACCACTTGCTATCGGGTTCATGTGGGAGCGATGCTTTTAAGGCTAAAACTCAAAGATTTTCCAATTTTATTACATTTAAATATAAACAGTGAGTGAGAGAATGCGTGAATGAGTGCATGAGTGAGTGCGTAAGTGTGAGAACAATCAACCGTTTTAATATTTTAGTTATTTTAAATATTGTAATATTTTTGTATGAACGTTAGTCTTTTTAACAACATTGTAAATATCTCACAATTCAGTTTTTATTGCCACGAGATTTAATAAAGAATAATTAATTCTTAATCGCAAGTAAGAAAGTAACTGCGAAGATAACAAAACCTTAGCTCTCAGAAGTTGGGGCAGCAACCAAAAGAAATATTTTCCTCTCTGAATAATGTCTTTTATTAAGTAACACTGAGTTTACTAAAACCCGTTTCTTATTCCTCTTTCTCATAAATTATAATCTTTATTAAACTTAGTGGAGTGCAATTTGGTCTGGAATCATAAACACGATTTCAAAATCGAAAGAGTATGCAGCGCGTTTTGATTTGAAATCCCATGCATGCAAGTATGATTTCGGACCAAAATTGCACGACACGATGTTCAGCTACCAATTATTTCTATTGATTTTGAAATCACTTCTTATAAACAAAAAGTGAAGCTTTGTAGCGAACGTTTGAAATAAATTTGACTGCTTCAACTTTTTCTGCTTTTGATTGGTTGTTATCACGCTTCGCAGTCGTACAATGACAATAAAAAGTAAATATCCACCGCTAATTACTTCTTAGCAATCACGCTTTTACTCAGATACGAGGCATTTTTAGCCATTTTGGAGCATTTAAAACTGAATTATATCATATTACATTACATTACATTACGTTACATTATATTATATTACATTACATTATATCATATTAC
>JAOBRH010458042.1:1755-17303 GCA_027575125.1 Umimayanthus parasiticus | reverse complement strand
GTAAGGTACCAGAGTAATGACCAGACCACAGGTAAGGTACGAGAGGAATGATTAGACCACAGGAATGGTACCAGAGTAATGACCAGACCACAGGGAAGGGATCAGAGTAACGACCAGACCACAGGTAAGGTACCAGAGTAATGACCAGACCACAGGTAAGGTACCAGAGTAATGACCAGACCACAGGTAAGGTACGAGAGTCATGACCAGACCACAGGTAAGGTACGACAGGTAAGCTAGTAGAGTTACATCTTTGGTAAGGTAGGAGACTAACAACCTTACAACAGGTAAGGTAGGAGAGTAACGACCAAAACACAGGTAAGGTACGAGAGTACAGCAACTGAAAACGCTCTGTGCTATCCAAAAGGGCTGCTGTAACCTTAATATATTTATGTCGACTTCTAATGCAAATTATCCCCACATCTCTTCCCCTCTTCCTTCCTTCTTCGGTCCTTCAGTAACAGGTTAAGAGGTTGTCTTTAGCGTTACGGGTGTAGTGATACTCTCCGTTTTGTACTAAACACCTTCTTTTAACAGTGCAGTGTTGCCCAATAGCCAATTGGGCAAAGAAGAACATACTTCTTGATGAACAGTGCTGTTTACCCCGACAGGTTCAAACTAGAAACTACATGTTTTATGCACAATTCCACAGTCACATACTTCAAGTTTGGTTTAATTAATTCTTGACTTGACTGAATATAATTCACCTTTACAACAACTGACGAGGCAATTAAAAGCGATTTGAAGAGATCAGTCCAAGAAACACAACTTAAATCGAACTAAATTCAAACATAATTTCCCACCTAAATGTTTTTATGTTTCTGCATTTTCTAGTGCGTAGATGTTTTAATGTATTTTCTATGATTGACCAATTTTATTTCAAGCCCAGTGTTTACATCAGCTGACACCATGATAACCATTTTGTTATTTTAAGTGGTAATGGTACCAATTTTTGGATATCTATATAAAAAATAAAATAAAATTCCTCTTACTGTCTTCTAAATTTAACATGCAGTAATTCATTCAATAAAGATCGTTGTTGTTCCAGTTGTTGTTGTTGTTGTTGTTTTCAAGGTTGCAAGTACAGCTTATACCTTGCGAGCAGATTAGTATACAGTCGTAAGGAGACCATTTACTTTTACATAGGAAGCGTCTATGGACGTACAAGGGTTTCTAATTCGAGCCTGACTCTATTCTTCTGAACTTGTGAATTTTATTTTTGTCAGCCGTTTCAAGTGTTTGATATTTTTAGTTTTCACCGTTCAAAACACAGTATCTGCCATGGGTTCTGTCTTCAATCCAGAAAAACTGATCTTGGTTGGCACCTATATCTTCCTGATCTAGAGGTTAAATCCTACAATTCATTCTGTCTTATAAACCTTTTAAAACTTTATATAAAATAAATAAATATTTTATATTTTGCCTGAAAACGAGAATCCTTATCTTTTTCTGTTGCAAGTGTCAACTTAACAAGCAAATGAGACGAACATACTAATTGTTATGAAAACTATCACAAAATTAAGATTCAACTTAGCCCTAATTTCGTTTAAGTTGGCATGTCAACATGACTGCAATGGTTGTAAACTAGATATTCTACTGGAAAGAAATTGTCAGGAGTTAAAAAACAGTTTTAAGATTTACCCTGGCAATGAAATTTCGTTTTTTCTAACAGTAAACTATAAGCACTATCAGAAAAAAGATACCCTGCGAGACCTCTGCTCCCATGGAAGAAAAAAGAAAACTGTTTTGGTCGACCGATTAGAATTTTGAAAACGAAAGTGTATCTACGTACAAAGCGATACGTGTAATGAAGTGTTCCAGATTCTCGTGAATTTTTCAACGTTTATTTTAATGACTAGAGTTTGAACCGAAGTGTAACACAAAAACTATCATACATAGCGTTTTCGTCTTTTTATAATTATATTCCGTTGCTTAGAAGCTAACTTCTAGAATTCAAAATACATTTTCATTGGTAATGTAGAAACCTACCAGATGATTCTTGATCTCTACACTAAGAAAGTTTACCTAAAGAAGTAGATAATTAAGGTCCAAAGCCTTTCGAGGACAACCTCTCGATTTTCTGCCCTTAAACTGATTTGACATCTATACCTTTATTTTTTTAAATGTAAGAAGCTTCTTTCTAAACCTAGTAAAACACTGAACACTTTATCAGTTTAAGTACGTTTTGCAGCAAGTTTTAATCTAGATGTTTAAGAACGTGGAGGTACAGACGGTGTCCTCGAATTGTGGCTGTTTTGTGTGTAACTTAAGTAATTCTTGTACCGATAGATTTTCCGAGATTTCCTCTACATCTCTAACTGTTGATGGATAACAGCAATAAATTGAAGAGAAAGAGGTAGGCGATTAGTTTTTAGCTCCATGGAAATTGTTTCTAGTTATTAGCTAAATTAAATTATCAAAACAATGTGAAAATTACTTAATCAGCGGTGACTAATGTTCGCTCCGATTGCAGACAAGACTGACTCTTGTTAGAATTCCTTTTACTTCGGACAATGATAGTCATTAAAGATAAAAGTATTCAAGGAAGTTTAAAACGTGATCTGTAAACGATTCGAGTAACTTGATTAAATGTTTGCCACAAAAAGATTATAGTTGTTTTCGTTCCTAAAAAATAACAGAACACAAAGCCTGGCATTTCTTCAAGCTTTCCCTCTGTTTATCAAAACTACACGAGCTGTTTTGGTCTTAAAAAGTTAATTGGAACGAATCAAACACACCCAAATTAAAGCGAAGCCATTGCTTTGACAAGTTTTAAACTCGTTTACTTTACTATACTTCGTGAGATAACACAAGACTTCAAGAAGTGATAAAAATAATCTACTAATTATCTCCGCAAGAGTTACCGGGACTTTCAGTTTTGAGGTCTCATTTTATGACCTTAACTAAAATAAAATTTCAATTTTAGCTTGTATAGAACTATTTATCGTTTTACAACTAATTATAGGAGATATTATGCATCTTTGTGTGGGGTTTATGCAGTTTTAATGCCCTTAGATCGTCGTGAATACACTTTCATCAAGGCTTACTAAAATATTAATATGTTTTCCAAGCCTTGACAAAATATTACTCTAAGTATGATTGCCGAAGGTGCTGGCAAATTTGAAATAAACAAAGATTTCGTTAACGTCAATGAAATTACAAAACACTCAGCATCAATATACCTATTTCTGGAGTTGCTCGGTTTCACTAGATTTTTCCTTCCAAAACAACAAAATCTTTCTGATGTGGGAAAGACAGCAATTGACGTATTGACTGATTATGTCGGTTCTGGTTATACTTGTGTAAATTTGGCCTGCTTCCTTCCTCTTGTGTCTGCTTTATTTTTGCCACGAGTATCTCTTTAAAACAATTTCAGATTGATAAAGCAAGCTGTAAAAACTCATGGTTATCGTCACCATATTACTCGACCACCTCAGTCTAGAAATTATGAGGCGCGATCATTGGCAATTTTCTACGCATTTTCCTGTTTACAAAAGCTTGTTTTCCTATATCAGAAAAGTATAGAGGTCGCACACAAGCGATTGAACTTCAGGTGGTACGCCCGACTCATTATTTCGTTAACAATTTTATTTTATTTTATTTAACGAGCAGTTTTATTCATATGACTTTTGGTCACCAGCACTAACAGGGCCGGCTCAAAAGACATTAAATCAAAAGTGTTTTCATTGCAAGAAAACTATTTCTCAAAAATACAATTAGCCGCACTGCGCATACTATCTGGTCTCTTGGTATCAAATTAAAGGTACACAAAAAAGCCGCTGCGGAGTTTAAAAACTGTCTTTGACCTGTTTTTAATACCGTTCTACAGTTCATTGGCGGGAGCTGGTGTTTTCTGTGTTGCCGCCTCTTGAAAACCTTCAGTGCTAATTACGTTTAGTATTTGGGTCTGTTATCATGTTTTCTCTAATTCTGAATACTAGTTGCTATAATGCTATTCATAAAATGTTGAGAACATCTGGTACCCACTTTCCTAATAATTATATATGTTCTATCAGCACACTTAATTATAGCTGACTCTTGATTAGTTTTTCACTGTATTCACCTTTCACCGAGAATTCACTCTCCATTCCTCGTTTTACAGATCAGTTTTGTAATTAAGTTTTCGCGTAATCATTCTGACTCATCCGGTCCACTGAGGGTTGGCTGAAATCGCCTCATTTATTATTACTCAAGCAAAAACACGTTTGCAGCTAAGCTGCAATTAATTTTTCAATGAAGAAGCCTTGATGCCTTTTTATGTCAAATTTCAAATATCTGACAATACCTTTCTGTGATAGTGGCATTTCACTGTTTTGCTAAAAAAAAACCAAATTCTCTTTTTATACCACAGTGATGGTCATTTCCGCGTATTTTGATGAAATTTCCGCTCAAGTCAGCTTACTCAGCACAAATCCCCCGGACATGTTTGCGCGGCACACTTCAACGATCATTAACTTTGCAGTATCCATTTTGTTTTTCTGATCTTTAAGACCAAAGATCAGGTTTATTTTTAATACCCGCTCGCGCTCGGGTTACGCCACACTTCAAAGTTTAATGAACTCTCTCCGAGCGCGCGTGGTTCATTGTTTTATTTCACGCGAGCCGGTACTTAAATTCAAAAAGAAAAATACTTTAATGTACATTCTTCTCAACCACGTTGTGAAACCGCCACGCTTTCAGGTAGTCGCATTCACTTGTGCAGGAGACGAAAACGCTCAAAAGAGATTTTTAAATTCTTTTAGGAACTAAGCAATCAATTATTCATGTGGACAGTTTGTTTACTTCAATTGGAGCTGTTCATCATGACGGCAATCTCAGTTTTCACCTTGGTCCATCGCCTCTTCACATAGAAATTAAAAGCTTTGGATAGAACTCAGCAGTCAAACTCAGCTGGAATATTTATACCAGATTTTTACCGTAAAAAATCCCGTTCTGTGTTTGCAATAACACCTCGTAAAACTTTCTTTATTAACTGTTGTATTTACCAACCAAAAAACCCAAACCATCGATTTGCTGCCAAAACACGCATTTGTGTTTATGCCAACACGGCTAATTTCCTAAAATCCCTCATCGAAGAAAAGGATACAAATGTGACTGTATTCCATAAGAGTTAGCAAAAGGACCTGTTTCCGGAAAGATTAAGAATAATTCAGAAAGCAAATATAGATTGGGTCTAATTTCTGGCGCATCGAAGATTTTGGAAAAAACTCTCCCAACATATTATATAGCAAAGCTCAAAATATTAAAAGTGATTCAAATGAATTTAAAGCGTGCCTTCATCATCCTAGAACTTTCAGCTGATTAAGTGATTAATAATACTAGCTCTTTATTTGACACGCTTTGTTTACACACTATGGAGTCATCACTGGCCATTTTATTAAGCCTCGCCACACGCCCGAACTGAAGTTAATCGGTTAACGGATCAAAATGAGATGTTATTTTCATTTCGGCCTAAACCAAAGTAAACTAAGCCCCGGGGAGCATTATGTAGCTTTTTACGGGTAGTTTGTTCTTCCATTCAAAACATAGTCTGCTCTGATACAAAACAAATGTCACGCGTAGATACTTTGACGTTAATATCTTCGATTTTAAATTTCGAGCCAGCTCCTTAACACACCAATGTACAGAATTTATGTTCGCTTCATCACGACTAATGCTAATACCTCAAGGCTAAATGCAACACGAGATTTTAATTTTGCTACAAATATAATTGATATCTCTATTAAAGTTCATTTGTTTGCTAGAAGATAAATTTCTAATTTTTAAAGCGATATTTAGTATTTTAGAATCGATGGAGCAGAGTTAATTTTGGGATCAAGAAGAATTACTGAAATTACAGTCTCGGCCCGCTAAGCCGGCACAGGGTTCTGTTAATTGAAAGTATCAGAATAAAAAAAAGATATAAAAGATTTCGTTTTATTTTAAAAACAAAACGTTAACATAGTTCTATAACAGCATTTAAAAAAATCAATTTATTTTGGACCGTGCTAAACAAATAAGACTACAAAATGACACTAGCTGGAGACCAAGAAAACATCATTATTAGATATCAAAATGAAGCAGAATTGTATCATTTTATTTGGCCGTTTTTCTTAGTAATGAATGGAATTTAATCATGAAGGGAAAAAAGCGAATTTCGAAACTAATTTAGTTAGATTTGTTTGATTTCGTATGAAGCGTAATTCAATAACCGGATGACTTAGAGTTTAACTGCAGCAGACTGTTTGTAATTATACAGGATGTGCGATTGTCATAAAATGAAAACTAAACTTGCCTACAATAGACATGGCAAGTGCATAGATGAAAACTTAATTACAATTACGGCAAAAAAAGGCCGAGTGAATGGTTAACAATTGGAAATCGAAATGTCATCAAAACTCGCAGGTGATTTTAAAATGCTGAAGTTGCTTTAAAAGAGAACATTATGTGGTCTGCCTGCACTAATTATTTCTGACTCGAAATCATCCAAGGGAAGTATTGCGGGCGTCGAGTTGGACCTCAACAAAATTCAGGTAAGAATTTCTTCCTCTCTTCAAACTCCAAAACAAAGTACTCGGCCTTTTTGCTATGTAACCAAAGCTATCATTAGCTTCAATAGGTGTATCAGTAATTAACCGGGCTTTAAACTGTTTTTCTAAAGCTTTAAAATTCGTTCATTATTTATAACCTTTCTTTATACTCCATACAATAGCAAAGGCAATTTGCCTCGTGCCACGTGCTCTTGTGTACAGCTCGGCCTATATATTAAGCGCCACTCGCACCGGAACAGTAGCATTATCGGGCCGACTGCCAGCAAGTCAGCATGTCTTCCTCGTTCTACATCGACTCGCTGATCCAAAAATCGCACAGCAAACCAGTGACAAGTGCTGAAGAATCTCGCCATGCATTTGACAGCCCAGTGCCTTGTTCTTGCTGCTGGACTCCCTCACAACCAGAACCGAATGGCTTGTGTCAGCTATGTGTACCAACCACAATAACGATGGCAAGCCCCACTGTGCATCCTTTCGTACACGTTCGGGGAGCAACCATGTCAACAGCAAGCTTATACGCCAGGGAATTCGCCAAGGAACACGCGCATTTACAACAACACTACTCTGTTAGCGATCAAGAGAGACTTCAACTCGCTTCATTCGGTAAGTGTTTCACGAATTTGGTGTTTTAAACAGAAAGCTAGCGGTGCGACAAACACAAACGCCATAACTCGAAAACAGGTGCTCCACTTAGGAAGGTTCAAAATTCACCTGAAATATCTCGTGAAATTTTTATGCTCAGTTCACCAAATTACTGTAACTAGTACGTCTGAAAAATAAGAGACAGAGAAATAAGATACAGTATTTCTAATTTTGGGTTTGTTTTTTGATATTTCAGTCCCAAGGCCGGATCAAGATAGCCGAGGAAAAGGTGGCTCAAGATCTAAACGGATTCGCACCGCCTACACTAGCATGCAGCTTCTAGAACTGGAAAAGGAGTTCAGTCAAAATCGCTACTTGTCTCGCTTGCGGAGAATTCAGATTGCCGCACTCCTTGACCTGTCAGAAAAACAAGTTAAAATTTGGTTCCAAAACCGCCGAGTGAAGTGGAAGAAAGACAAAAAAGCTGCACAACATGGTGGCAGCGATAGCCCTCTCAGTCCGTTATCACCAGAGAGTTGAAGAAACCGATATTTGTAGATAGCACAGCTTCGAACGCCAAAGACAAGCTGAAAGTACTTTAAAGAGCGAATGTATTGTATAATAGTTTCACACATTCTGACTGAAACATTCCGAATTAATCGGCTAATTTATAAGCTGAAGTTAAATTAATTTTCAGTTTGCAATGTTCTGTTACTTGACTACTTTGCAACGGATTTCCTTAAAAAAGCAGCATCGATTACAAAGTTTGATATGAATTTGTTTGCTCTTTGAGCTGCGTAATTTTTATATGCCGCCGATTTTGAACTTTGCGGCACTTTGTTGCCGCTTGACGGCCGGTTCTCCATTCCTATTCAATTGTACATAGTGTTAAATAGTCATACCTTCCATTTTATTGTGGCGTTAATCTTCCACAAAGCTTTGTAAATTGTATCATAAATCCCAGTAATAAAAACATATGAGGTTACAAATAAGTGTGTGATTTGGCTTTTGGAGAAATCCTTCACGGAGATAATTTCACAGCCTTTGAAGCTCCCTTTTGTGTAAACGAATTTCAATTTCTTTTTAAGCTGGTATCTTCTTCTCGCGAAGTTTAGTAAGTTCAATGTTTGCGGATTCAGCGAAGAGGAGACGAACTTCCACTCGATGTTTGTTCAACTAAATCATAGTAAGTAACCAGCGTTTTCGCGTTTTATTCTGTAGCCCGGGGGATGTATATAATTATAAAACTTCAGTTCATTCTCTTGGAGTATTGCACAATTAAACCAACTATTTGACAGTTGTTAAAAATCAATGGATATTTTTTCTAACATCATTTTTTCACGGTTGACTTCGCGACATAACAAAAACAACATGCGCGCACCAGTTAAAAATTCAATTTTATTCTCTTTCAGTTCATTGACCCTGAAAATTATCTTCAGGTTCCTAATCTTGAAGCAATTTGAGCCGGTAGATGATTTTACTGCTTTCGCTGTTTAATGTCTGAGACAGAGCACGCTTATAACAGATCTGACATTTGTGTTGGGAATTTTTCGAAAGTGGTAAGTTTTTCACGGAATTTCTTTTTCTACAAAACCTTCTTCATTTCATAATGACATACATTAGTTTATTTCAACTACAATAATTTATACACCTGTTATTTTGAAGTTTTAGGGTAAAACTTAATGGCGAGGGGCTTATTTAACAGTTAAGAAATGGTCAAAACTTGTTAAGAAAAACCATAACTGTAACTTTTATGAAACCGTAAAACACACAGCTTTTCTTCGTCTCAGATTTGGCGAGAATCGTTTCTCACTTAATTGATTCGCAAAAATGGCATTTTGAACAATTAGAACCCAACTAAATATGTGTTTATTATTGTCGTTTTTCTCGCTGTTTTGCATTTAAATTTAAATTAATAAAACCCTTGCATTGTGTTGGAGCGGGTAATTTGTTGACTGTGCTGTGCGAGGACAAGATTGTTAACGGCGTATCAAAATTCTCCACCACGAACTACAGAACGCCGAAATTTCACTTTCAAACAAAATAAGTACAAGTATCAGGAAAGGGGTACATTACAGTGACATATCGTTGGTTTGAAACTTCTGCTGGGTCACAATGACACTGCTATATAACTAAGATTGCCTATCAGTTCGGCAGACTGTTGACTCGGCAGGGCGCTGTCGAAGAACTATAGCGTAATCTCCAACCAAGATTCAAAACTCAAGTGACATTGTTAGTCAGTAAATTGGGGATACATCTGGGCATAGGGACTTCCTGTGCAAGTAGGAGTTAATGTCACTGTTTACAACTTTGTTCATGTTAATATCACGACAACTGACAATTTGCACATGTTTTATGATAATTTACAAGCCATGTGGTTTTGTAATTGCACTTTGAATCTTTTGAAATGAGCCAAGACTTTCCAAGGCTGGCACGCTACCAAACTTCAAAGCACCAATACAGGCGACGCAAACCTGGCTGCCTAGTTCTTCTCTCTAGCTTTATATTTCTGAGCTTCCTTTCACTTTCTTCTAATTTATACGAGGTTAGTACCTTGTGCAGTAAAAGGCCATTAAATTACTCAGTGTTTCCAGTTATTTTTTGTGCACGATACAAACAAAACCAGGCCAATTTCCGCCTATTATTTTTGAGTTGTCTAAGTAGCAAAGTATTCTGCGCAATTTCACTGAATAGTAACATCCTAAATTACTAACAAGCCCACTGTTAGTGTTGTGTATACCACTTTTTGTGCTGCAAAAGTGATTCTCGAGCTTTTGTAGAACTCTTGACTCCCTCACACTTCGTCTTAAATATAAAACATGGTGTGTTATCGTCTCGGTATGTTTATAGCAGCTAAATGTCGCAAAAGGAAAATCATTTTTCTCCGCTTTCATCCTCTTTTTGCACATTCATTACACTGTAACTTAAAGAAGAAAACAATATTTACAATGGAAATAACTCAAGCAAGGATATTACGCTCGCCGTTTTGACTTCCCCTACACAACACCAGGTCTTTTTTCTGAGCTTTTTCATAGAACCGACAGTACCTCATACCTTTATCTAAAAACCACTACCTCCAAATTTAAAACATCTCCAGAAAGATCTCTGAGTTTGAATAGGTAATTCAGCCATCAAGTCAAAACAAAGCTCCATCTTTGATATATCGTTGCTATTGTGGCATTAGTTTGAATCGGTGACTATCGAGACAAACATTTTAGTCACCTGCGGCTGGAGTCGACCCTCCATGCTTTCTATCCCGTTGAAAGAAGCAGGTTAAATCATAAATAATTCTCCGGCTTCGATTCATAACTTGCAAATTGGAATCTGGTGGTCTTTTAACAGTCCTTAATTATTTTACTATTTTTTACTTACACAATAAAGGAAAGAATGAGTAAGAGCTGGTGTTGAAAGACTAGGAAATCTGCCCACTTCATTGCTGCGGTCAAACGATAAAAATGAGTACATTTAAAGGGAGGCAATAGTTTAGATTTGCAACAATTAAAGAAAACATTTGACGGGTATTCTTCACCTTTTGATTAGTTATAGTTTTTGTTCTGGTTTTTTTAACAGCTTGTCAAGTTGTTGTGTTTAGTCAGTGCAGGCGTTTTTGTTTGTTTCTTTTCCTTTTCCTTTGTATAAGATCCAATAAGCTCGGATGGACGTTAGTGAAAACGAATTTCTGAAGCATTAATTGATGATAAG
This sequence comes from Umimayanthus parasiticus, assembly GCA_027575125.1. Lineage (NCBI taxonomy): Eukaryota > Metazoa > Cnidaria > Anthozoa > Zoantharia > Parazoanthidae > Umimayanthus > Umimayanthus parasiticus. Next base: position 6,489 of record JAOBRH010458042.1, on the reverse strand, counting down.
GCAAAAACAGATATCGAAAAAGGTACAACTAAATTTACTTGGTTCATTGAAGAGGAAGGGCACTTCGTCCAAGTGCATATATTAACATCAAAATCTGTTAGAGAGCTCTTTAGTCTTCCATTAGTTCCCTCGCCTTCCTACAGAAAAAAGAACTCATTAACGCCTCCATAACGAGCTGGGTTTGTAGAACAGAATACTGAATGAATTTTGCGGGAAAATGCCTTCTTTTACACACCAAGAACACACATCCGCACCTGTCCATCCACCAACTATAACGGCTTTAATTCGAAACGATCAGCTAGCAGTAAACTTGTGGCTCATTACTGTCGGCCAGCCACCCGGTGCAGTATATAGTTTTGAATCAAATGGTTGAACAGTTAATATACGCGTATTTTGAGCTGGTAAATCGGCTTCATTTATCGCCCTTCCTTTGCTCTGAAGTGTGACATACCCGCAACATTTGTGTTGTGTTGTGGGCAATTAGGAGAGGTTGTGAATATTAAATTTCTATCTTGTCGCATTTCGAACAAATTTAGTTCCAATTATTTAAATGTTAGTTCGAAAAGCTGTTTAATTTATTTCTAATAATTCTAATTTGTACGAGCTTTCGAAAAGCATGCATAGAAAAGCGAATTCAGTTCAAGGCCCACTTCAATCGGTTTTACCGTTTTGGGTTTTACAAGCCTTAATGGGAACTTTTACTAATTCAGAGTCTAACAGCAATCACAGTGCAAGGGAAAGGTACAAATTTGAATTATTACATGTAGCCAGGAATAACTGAATCGCGATTTTCTTTTTATCTTATTTTACTGCGAAACAACGAAACCTTGATTCTAAAGCCCAGGAATATTTTAAAGGTTATCTCATTTATTTTGCTTGTCAGACAATCTCGCGATTCTTGGTGTTTAAAGGAAATGTTTATTTTAGAATTTGCCCGCTTCGTTTCTTGCTTGTTTTCAATCGAATTTCCTTTTAAAGAGTGTAAACCGTTTGATTCTTTCGCTTTCCTTTGTCAAATAATTTCATTTCTTGTGTTTGAACTGGCATAATTGCAAGGGCTTTCTTCAAATACAGCGGGAGCTTTTTCTTGAAGACTGTGCGCCCTAATTTGATCGAAATTGAACAATACTCGAGTATCAATAATTCTTTCGGCGTTGCAAAGTACAAAGAAACAGACAAAACTTAGAGTGCTTCGATAATAACAGGCTTATAATTACTTTGCTTCACGCAAATTACCATCGGAAAACACATTGGAAAGGTTTCATGTTTGACAAATCAATAACTTTGTAACACTTTTGGTTCTTAGATGAATTATCGCGGCTCAAAATCTTGCTCAAGCAAACATAAAGATCGATTTTCGACAAGGGGAAACCCTAATTAGTAAGAATTTTAAATGTAGTAAAAGATTATTTGTTTCATATGTCAGCTCATTAGCAGTTTTAAATATAATGCAAAAGGAAAGTGAAATGTGCAAATTGAAGTTTGAAGTCCATCGCTTACCTGTATACTAATATCTAAAACGTTGTGAACAAATTCCCCACCGATACCAAAACGGAAAAAATACCACTGCCAAAATATCTCAATTTGATACTTCGTTTGGAACATATATATAACAAGGACGTATCTCTTTCATCCTGAATGTTTTATCCGGTTGATTTTAAAAACTTTCTTGCTCTGACATTTCCCTGAATTTTTTCTGGAAGTTGAAACCCGTTGCAACTCTTAGCGACACAAGATGAACAATGTTTGTACAAAAGTGGCGTTTAATGGCTAAAATAAAGCGCAACATAAAGATTCAAAAGTTTCAAGTAAGTTGAATTAATGCGTGATCTTGGCGAGAAAGCTCACAAGGCAGGTGAATTGAAAGCTTAATTCGTAAAAGAGTAGTAATAAATATCAGACTGCTAATTTCCGGTGAAAAAATTACACTCGGTGGGCAAGCATATTCATTTTAAGCAAATCATATTTACGAAAACTCCGATTTGTAATTATCGAATGATATTTGAACGGAAACGAAATTATCTGTCAAGCAGAGTCGCAAAATCAATTTGGCCATTTTATCATTTCGTTTCCTGAAACTACAGTCTCGGAAGAAAGTTATAAGTAGAGTTTGTTAGCTTTGAAAAGTGGGTATTGTTAAAACAGAATGTTTTGAATTCGCTTCCTTCGTGGGTATTTAAAACTATCAAAGGGCATTTAATTTGGTAATTTGAGAAAATTGCTGAGTAGTTTTAGCCCTAGGCTATCAACAGCACTCTTATAGACAATAATACACAATTTCCTCGTTGCAAAGTTCTGAACAACGCCTGAAATCTCTAAAAATTTGTGGCAAAGAACACAGCATTGACTATTTCTCAAGGTCTTTGGTAGTACAGGCGTAAATTACGCGCCTTAGAAGCAATGAACGATAGAAAGAAACATCGTTCCGCAGTAAAAACTAGTGTAACGTTGTCATTGTGGAGAAGTAAATATAAAAACACTGCTTTAAACAGTCTGTGCTTCCGTTTTTCCATCCCAATCACTACATACTCTATAGCGAATTATTTTCAACTGCCCTTCTCCAAAACTGCGCTTCTTTGCTTCTACCTTATGCAGAAGTAGAGTTAGCTTAGCATTTCATAAATTAACAATCAAAAAGCGAAGAAATGCAAAAACGAGAAAATATAGAGATTAACTCAATAATTGCTATGCGGGTAGAGATCTAAATCTGTCTCGTATTCATCCAAGGTCACGTAATTATTTCTTCAGGGATTCTGTGTGCGCGAGTGCAAAAATCCTAATGTACGCTTTTCTAAAATTACCAGATGATTAGGGGCCAAGCTTCGTGTTCTTAATTCTATGGATAAAATTCAGCCTCAATTATTTCAAAAAAAACTATTCTCGTATTAATGCACAACCGCTATTAGTGAAAATTAGTCCTTTTTACAATGGAAACAGAGTTTGAGCCTGAGATTGACAGTCAAATTATTCTTAAATCTGAGCAAATATCAGCTTCGATGTTCTTCTGAAGTTGGCCCTTACGAAGAAAAAATCGTCCACATTCAAATAGCAAAACAAATAAATATTAAAAGCTAAGAAAAGCGGATAGGAGATTTGAAAACTGTAATCAGTTCTGTTTGAAACGTCAGTTTGTATTCTCGTATCATTGGCATTTAAGGGGAAGAAAATACAAGCTCACTAACAGCACTGATACAACAACAACAACAACAAATCACCGAGCATTTTCAGCCGCCTTGTCCAAGCCCCCGTATCAGGTCGCTATTGTTATTTTATCGCCCAGTCGCATGCCTTACCATGCGTGCCATAAGAGTTTGTTTACATTTAGGATTTAGGACTCTTGTGCGGCGAATAAAAGATTTGTTAACGCCTGTTCAAAGGAAACATATTTTCTCTACAATGGCGGATTATTGGGAAAAAATTTAAACATTTTCGACGGGGTTCTTCTGTCTGCGGTTTGTCTCAAGCCGAATGGATTCACAATTTCAGTCTTCAAAAAACACTCAACGATTCTCTCTCTAAGGTTTGCTCAAGAGAAAAACCTAGGAGTAGTTTTTCAGTGATTGTTTTATTTTATGATTAGCTAGAAAGCGATGTAATTTATCAGCAGTCTGAAGCGGGATTTTCAGATTTAAAGTTAATGTCTTTTTGCAAAGACATTGAAAGTGTTTCATGTCAGGCTTTTAAAATATTTAATAGGGGCGATTGGTTGATGAACTCTTTTGCACCATTAATTTACGCTGGCAATTCTACATACTCTTCCACAGCATCTGCCCTCTATCTTGATACTCCGCCATTCTACTGAATATATACGAGATGTCTTTCTCGGCATCTTGACTGACGAAACACGTTTTTACAGCACTTCAGTACAATGTAATTAGGGTTTCAGTGGGTGTTCAATCTGTCTAAATCTGTTTTGACTTTGAAAATTTAACAGGGTAGAAAATGTTTCGGTGAAATCTCTCTCCACATAGCTGCTGGTATCATAAATTATTGTTTACCAGGTGTTTTGACAACAATGTAAATTTGTCTATTCACAAAAAGTGTTGGTTTTGCATAACCGCATTCAGTTTTGTTGTATCTGTCATTCACTGTTCTACTTTTCTTTCTTGACGTCTTAATAAAACCAAATCTTCGACAATAAAAACCAAACACATTATTGAAGGTTTCCATTCTGTTTTATTCTTCTTTTGTGGTTTCCATAAGCTTGCATTGTTATAAAGCATGGCCCGGTCAAAAGATCCAAGTAAGACTATAACCAAAGACAAAGCAAAAATAAGTCAAACGTTTAGAAGTGAATACTTTGTTCTGTACGATTATTCCGTTTTTGTACTATTTACCAAGGATCCATGTACGTTCAATAGAAAAATCACCAAAACTTATTAGTAAACTGTTCCAAACTTCCGACTTAGTATGGTCCACCATTTCTGTTTATATCTTGATCCCCGCCCCGTAAATTGCTATTCATAACAAATAAAATAGGTTGAAGCTTTGACCTGTTTAATTGCTTTTTCTTTTCCATCTGCTCTTGATTTTCCGAAATTAGACTTGAAGTCTGAAGTTGGATAATGCACTCATTTTAAAAGCAGTTGCCCCGCATCAAAGCGCAGCAGAAGGAGCTTAGGATGGGTACAATTTGTTTAATGTATTGTCAGAGTCTATTAAGTTTCAGGATTTCAGTTCAATGGGATAATTCGGTGTTTATATTGTGGGGCAAATACCGATTATCTTTAAAAC
>JAOBRH010457932.1:0-10416 GCA_027575125.1 Umimayanthus parasiticus | reverse complement strand
CTTTGGCTGTGGGAGCCGAGTGACGGTCGTCCCGCCAGGGGCCTGGAACCGAATAGTTCGTTCGCTGGAAATGGCGAATCTGGAGAACAATAGACAACGAGTAAATCACGAGGCGTAAGCTCAGCCGTTAAGTTTTACATGCAAGCTGTGAACGGTAGGCTGTCTCAGTTAACAGAACCACCAGTACTTAATCGTGACCATGTGTCACTCCCTTTTAGAAATCCTAACACTTAGAATGATAGGAAGGGGTGGGGAGGAGTAGTGTAGGCTATTTGGGGAAATGCACTTGAGAACCGAAGCTGACTATCTTGGAAACTATATTTGTACAAAAAGCCCGGACAAAAAGAGCATATAGAAGACTCTAAATCAGAAATTTAGAAATTGCATGTAAAACCCTTGTCATGTTGCACATTAACCGTATCATACATTATATACATGTAAGTCGCGGATTAGATATGTTACAAATTAAAACATTTCACACATTATACGTTTCATACGTCACACCTTAGATATGTCACACATTAGGCATGTCATACATTAGATACGTCACTCATTAAGCATGTCACACATAACAAATGTCACACATTAGACATGTCACGAATTAGACATGACACACATTAGACACGACACTTATTAGACATGTCACACATTAGGCATGTTACACATTGAAACACGTATTACGTTACTCGTGTATAAAGACCGGATGACTTACATGTACGAAGACTACAATTTTCTAGTTTTTACCATCTTCTTAACTAGCTTGTTTCATACAAGAGTTGACCAAGTTCCCTGCCTTCATATTTTCGTTCCGCTTTAGATAGACACGATGTGTTCATACTAAACAACTCTTCGCCTGATCACCCTCCCCTCCCTCCCTCCCCACTTTTCGCATTTACCTGGTCCATTTCATACGACAGATACGGCCCCTTAGATTTCTTCATCCGCACGCTCTGCGTGTGTGGGAGGGAGGGCTGGGTGGTGTCCTTAACCCCAACCTCAACCGGCCGGTTACACGAGATGCAGTGGAAGTTAACCGACATCCGCTTCCTCAGACCAGCAGCTTCAGCTGGACTCATTTTCGTCTCTTGTGCAATAAGATTCCTTGATTTCTGTACATCTGAGATGCGGCCCTCTGAAAATGTAATGGTAATACAAAAGATAGTTATCGGAAGTAAAGTTCTGAAGTTAGTTTGAGAGTTTATTTCAATCTCAAAAAGTTAGCGAGGTATTAGATTAGTCAAAAAATTAATCAAGAGAGATCCGACTTCTAGATCTGGATTTGATTTAAACCTACCAAGAACCTGCTAAAACTATATTCCTTTTATACGTTTCAATTTATTTGGTTTTGAAAATCGCGCTGGTTGGACATTGTCAGGGATCCAATTCAGCGACTATTTGGTTGCACATGTAACCAAATTTCTGAAATGCGCCTAAAACACTTAACACAATTGCACCTAACTATAAATTGTACAACTGCACCTAACTATAAATTATAATTTTCTAGTTTGACGAAAGATTGACAGAAACAACTCTGTGTAAATGCAGAAACGTTCCATTGATATTGCTCACCTACAGAGTGTTATATCGGCCTTGAAAAACGCTCCAAATAGATTAGATTTGTGTGCTGCGCCTAACGGCAATTTCAAAAAGAAACTATCCAACTGGAATCAATCCAGGTTTGGGAGGGGGGGGAATGTCCCACCCACCCCTCCCGTAGGTTAGGGTTAGAGTCAAGGCTGGGATTAGGTTTATCTTTTGGTTTATGGAAGGGGTGGGTGGGTGGTTTGCTAGTAACCTGGACTGATCATCAATCTGAAAAGTGGTCGCAAAAGTGCGCCTGAATGAAAAGCTGAACTGTAAGCCCTGTTTGACACAAGTTATTTGAGAACTTCATGTAGTGCACACCTAGGTACTGCCTGAGTGCCTGGAACGCCTGACCATCCATCTTCCCCTTCAGATCTGCCGACAACTTAGCCAAAGCGTGCTTCAGAGCCGTCTCCTCATTCATGTATTCATCCATCTTCTGCAGCGCTTCCCTTAGTCCTTCATCCAACATGTTGAAGGTGTTGTCGAACATAGACATGCTCACTTTACTGTCCAATGCTATCTTATCCGCCTTGACGTCCATCTCCATGGCAACGTTCTCTTTGTTTGCCTTGTTTTCTTGTAGTTTTTCTACGTAGTCGTACAGTGCGTCAATGTGCTCCTAAGGATGAGGAAGAGGCACTACGGTTACATGTAGTTCAGCTGAGTGTCAACTTTCCGAGTTTCTCAGTGAAGCTCTACTCTAAGAAAGAAATACACCATTGGTTATTGAACAAAAACAGTACCAGGGAGTAATATTTTTAACATGTCATTGTGTGTTTGTTTGAGGGTTATCAGTTTTAGGGATAAGGTTTGGGTTAACTTTCTGTTTTTTCTATGCAATGGGGCCTTCGTTCTCAGAGTTCTAGGAGCACCATTCCAAACCAAACTGATATCAACGTACAGAACACGTACTCTTTCTTTAAAGTTCTTAACTATACTTCATGGCAGTTCTACCTGAAGTATGTCAACGAAGCAAAATTTTCCTAATGACTAGTTCGGTGTCCTTAACCCTGCTCTCTCTTCAAAACAAAGCAGTACAAATACACTCTAGGACGTTTTTGAAGCAACAGACCTTCTTTTCAGAAAGTAATGAGTACCTACAAATTATGTTTGCAAATATAGGAATTCTAAAAGCAGGAAATCTTGTTCCAAATAGTGCACAGGGAATAGCATGAGACCAACTAACTTCCTTTAAAATCCTACACATGAGTGTAAAGAAATTCAACAGATTGAAATTTGTAATATAAAATCCTTGAGAAATCTTGTGAGTGTGCATATACCGCAAGTCGATTTCAAATGACGAACACATCTGATCAGTTCCTGTGGCCCTACGCAGGATTTAAATGCAATAAAGTTGTTTCTTATCCAGATTCCCCTCCACTTATCTATTTACGGTAAACATTTTTCCAATTAAAATTCTCAAAAAAACAAGTGAATTTGAAGAAATTAACAAGCACAAGTTTATCTACTTCCAAATTGATTCTCCACCACTCGTGAACTACGGACAATTCCACAGCCACAACTGACCTGAATCCTATAAGACACTGCCTCAGCACTGGCGTTTTCCATTAAGAACCCCATAATCCAAAAACTAAAACTTACAGATAATACAAACGGTGAAGGCTTAAATGGCATGAAAAGTTTCCTGACAATATTCCCAACCACTTATTGTTTTGTAAAATCTAACAAAAAAAATACCTCCTTCCTATACAGATTCTCCACCACTTGTGATTTACGGAAAATTCAACAGGCACAAACATAATTATTTCAGATTAACATTCTCTAACACATATCATATAAACGTAGGTACAGACAAAACGTGTTTCCTATTACGATGCGCCACCACACTGTAACTAACAGATAACAGTCCTTAAAGGTAACCAAGCTTCCACATGAAAGCGAGGCAAAGGTTGTCCTAGCTCAGTTAGAGAAGTGGAAATCATTATCATAATAAAGAAACTTATTAGCATGTCTATTGTTTCCACTTCTCTAACTGTACCAGAACAATCTTCGCCTCGGTTTCGTGTAGCAGCTTGGTTACCTTTCAGGAACCGTGAGATGGGCTATTCAGAAGATATATGTTTCCTATCAAGGGTTCTCCACCATTTGTAAAGATATAACAATTTCAGCGGCAACAAACCTGTTTTCTACTTAGATCTTCCAGCACCTGCGAGTGTCTCTGTTCCCCCTCTTCTGCAACTTTCTCCTGTTCAGTTTGCAGCTCTATCAGGTGTCCTCTGAGGGCGTTCAAGGCTTCATCGTCGTACCCTGGGAGAGGTGTAGTTCTCTCAATCATAGCAGGCTTGTTATCCTGTCGCGCCATCACCGCCATTTCACGCCTCACACTCTCTATCTGATCTTTGTTGTCTCGAGCCATTCGCCTAATATCAGACAGCAACTCTTGATTTGTATTGACGGAATCAAACCCTGCATTTAATAGTTAAAGGAATTTAATAGTTATAGGAAACGCCGTCAGCTAAGCACAGATGCTCACAATAGTAATACGACGAATAACAAAATTATCAATGTGCACTTATCCAAGCATTTTTAAAAGGCGCTGGAAGCAATTGAAGAAAGTTATACAGATATAAATACACATAACTAGTTGTTGAAACTGGTACAACAGCTATAGCTTTACAGTGAAAATGAGCGTCCATTCAACATATTTCAAGTTGTGGATGTTCAAAATGCCAGTTGGAAGTTCCTTTTGCAGCAAAACACAAAAGATTGGCCAGCTGAATCGCTGCACAAAGAATTGTACTATTTGAGCTGTTAATACGATCAACACAATACCACATAAATCCCTACCTTCTTTCATCCTCTCAAGTTGTTCTTGCAGGCCAACTGGCATACTCCATTGATCTTTGTCCAGCTTGTTAGGTAAGGTCTGCTCCACTTGCACCAGCTCCCCCCTGAACTGCTCCTGATTCTTTGAAAGGTTGGACACTTCCTCAGCCACAGCATCATGTCTGACTGTCAACTCTCCAATCTGACGCAAGCACTCCACCATCTCATCCGATGGGTGTTCCGCAGTAGAGCTAGGTTTGGGGATCTCCGGACTGCCCACCTTAACATCAAGTACACTGATTGTTGAAAAAGACTAAAACAACTGGAATGGATACATAGGCTGCAATCACTGCATCTGGTAGCGGATCATTTTCTAACCCCACTTGACAGCAAGACATCCCTGAATTCGCTCCCCAAAATATAAACAGAAATGCCATAAAACAAACTTTTCCGTACGAGACAACTTGCTAACTCGGTCATATATTCAAATTTGTTTCCGTATTCTCATTCAGTCTGTTGTCAACTGAGATAGTTTATAGTTTTGTATCTCGTTAACAAATGCTGTTCCTTCGTCAAGGAAGAAAAATTGGCCCTTGCCAACAGACCCCTTTCCAGGAAGAGGTCTGCTCTATCGGCTGTTCTAATATGCCTTCAGGTTTTATTCTTAACTTTAATATATGAGGAAGGTATTTGGAAATATTCATTACAAGTACTTATAGTTATATATGTAGCAGTCTTTTCCTGGAAAACGTTGACAAGTACAACTCTTTGATACTTGATTGACATGGCTTACAAGTATGAACTTGTAATTTTCGTTGCCAACATGGTTCACAAGTGTACCAAACAAGATCACAAAACTCACCTGCGTGCTCTGACACACAGCTGTCTTGGGTGGTATGGGTGTAGCTACAGGAGTTTGGTTGCTGGATTTCTCAGGAACAGTATGTGGGCGGCTATCAGGATGACTGTCCTGATTGTAATCAATCATAGTCACAGCATGGCTGTCCTGATTATTATCAATCATAGACACAACATTGTTTACAGCCACTGGTCTCTTCTTAACGTTTAGAGCCTCCTCCAATGCCGGCCATTTGACGTACAGCCTGAGGTCGTCCTTGGTTACCAAGTTGTCTACACCCTTAAGCGCTTCTGATAAGCTGTCCAGGTTGCGAAAGGAGTCAAGTTTCTTCTCTATATCTGCCAAGGATTTCAATCTTTCATCAAGTCCTCTTCCCTGGAATAAGAATCAGTCACAGTAATTTACCACTTCAGAAACGAAAATAGAATTGAGCATATCTACCATGACAATCCCGTGGAGGCATCGTAGTGTAAAAGTCAGTTTCATATTAAAGAAAAAGTATACTGGAGTCAACTATGTTATCTATATCTGCTAAAGACTTCAGTTTGTCATCCATTACACTTGCATGAAATAAGAAGCAGTCGAGATATCTTGCCACTTCAGAAAAGAAAAGAAAAGGAAAGGAAAGGACAGGAAATGAAAGGAAAGGGAAGGAAAGGATAGGAAAAGGATAAGGATAAAGGAAGAAGAGGAAGAGGAGGAGATGAGAAGATCAAAGAAGGAGTTGGAAGATCTGGGGTTGTCCTGGGCATTCGTCAGGACGAAGGTGCAGGATCAACGGTGCTGGAGAACAGTTGCAGAGGCCTTATGTGCTCCATGGCATGATAAGGACAGATGATAATGATGATAATGATGAATATCATTTACATGCACTTGATTACTATGAGATTTTTAAATTATACATCTGATAAAACATAAAAAGTTAAAACTTTCTAAAAGTAGAAACTAGGAGACGGTTTTTACTTTTCAATTTACAGTTTGCAGTTGCAGCGTAGTTAGTGAATTGAAATATCCTGGCCTTGAGACATGTAATGACTCCAAGACCTGTATTTCAGGTAGAAAGATAATTTCCTTGAAATAATTCGATCTTCTTGTAGCTCTGCATCAACTTCAGTGCGGCTATTTTGAACTGGACAGACTTTGGACATTCTTTTCAACCAATCTTCACATTTCTGAATCGGTATCTAAAATCAATTATAAAACACATCAAGTACACTTTGGTTATTTTCCAGTCTTGCATATCAAATTAAATAGTTACATTCTAACTCTCTTTAATATACTGATTCAGAGTAAGTAAACAAGCGCCTAGCTCTTAACAACTTAAAGGAATTCTACCGTCGATCCGCCATGCTTTTAACTTATCCTTGCTAAAGACAAAACTGATTACAACTGGAGTTTTCTAGCTGACTTTTAGGACCAACAGCTGGTTCGAACTTTCTGTGCACTATTCTTCCAAGTTTCCTCGCCGCTCAAGAAGATTAAACCGGTAGCAGGTGACGGCCAGATTTTCTTCAAAGACTTTGTCACTGGTGGAACTTTTCTACGTCACTGGTAGAAGTTTTTTGTTGGAAATCTTCGGAAACGTTTGCAGCTTTTGTTATTTTCGCATATTTCGCAAAAATTGACTTTGGATTGCCCCTTTAAGAAAAAAATGAGCACGAATAGAACTACTGGCACAACAACTTTGCTCTCTTGTACCTGCAACAGGTTTTTCAAATTATTCACATCATCTGTCAAGCCGTTGATTTCACTCTGGATGTCCTTCATACTACTGTGAGCTCCATTACCCAGGAACTCATGAAGGATGGTCATGACTCGGTCGATAGCTTCCTCTGCTGCCTGCAAACGACTGTTGATCTTCATAAACTGCCATATTCCCATCAGCGATGTCTAAAATAAAATGAAAGTTACTGATGGCTTAAGTAAAGATGCATGTAAGCAACCAAGAAACTTGCAGCCCTTGGCATGCATAAAAATATATTTCCATAATATAGTTCATTAAGGGGGGGGAGGGAGTTGAGTGTCAGCGGCCCATAAACTCCAAAGCGATTGAACCTAGTATTAGAATGAAATTTGGTAGACTAGCAGAAAATAACCATAATAATTTGATGTCATTTAATTCATATGTGACATCCTGATCACGCCATAATGACATAACTGTCAAGATTTTGTTTATTTTACAATATCTTGCCAATCAGAAACAGAAAAGTTTTGACTTCGAAAAACAACATACAAATGCTTTAAAATCGATAAATAAGCCTCACTTTTAATATACAGTACATGATACTGAAACTTATTTTTATAAGAAGTTCAGTTTGGCTACGTACATTTTATAGGGACATTTCAAAGTTCAAGCCTTGCATAGCTCTTAAACAAAATAATAATAATAATAATAATAATAATAATAATAATAATAATAATAGTTCATTCAAACTCCTTGCATTAGATGCCATTAACGTCGGTCAAACCTTTGTTGATTTGTTCCCAATCTTTTCAAATACAAATTTACCAGAATATAGCGTTCAAAGTTTGACACAGTTCAAATACATGACGGCTCTCTTGGATTTTATAGAAAGATATTATGCAATACAGTACCTATTACATCATAAACCACAAATAGAGTAACTTCTATTCCAAAAAATTACACTGGCCAGAGGTGTATGAAGCATTGCTATGTTTTTCTTTCTTTTTGGGGGGTTCTTGCTGTTTGTCAGTGGTTTCTAATCCCCTGGGTGGTCATCCAATTTGAAAATGCTTCATAAGCATTTATATGTACTTAAAATGTGACAGAAAAATCTATTTTATCATAAGAAATAGTGACAAAGAAAAAAGTCAATTTGAAGAAGAACACTAAAAAATGCAAAGTTTCACCAAACATGGCATCGCAAACTGTGTTGCCATGGCAAAAAGTGATACTTTGACGTCAATTTTTTTCCAGAATCTTGTTCTCCAAAAAATTGTCACTAGATCTGGTGGCTACAGAAGTGTACAATAACCCCAGTAGACGAGTACAAATATCCTGCGTTATTGTACACTTTGAGACCCGGTTAAACCAGTTTTTGAAATAGGCTGCTGGCAATGCCTTTTTCATGAAAATCGGATCAATTATTTTGTATTGAGGTACTGGAGACAAAGGAGGAGAAGTATTTCCAAATTTTGAGTTACTATTTTATTTCAACATCGGTGTTCAGCCAAGAGCCGGTAAACAACAATTTCAATGACGAAAACAAGTCGCTAATTTCATCGAAGAAATGCAAATGACAACAGTTTAAATCAAAAAATTGAAATCAGACCCGAGACTCAGTGTATGGAGTCACTGGCTGCTGTCGACAGAGAAAAATGACTTCAACTGATTTAGAAAGGACAATAATTAAAATGCTCCAACATGACCTGATTTCAATTTATTGCTCCAAAAGAGCTGACTGCAAAAGTTTACCTCAATAAACGTGGTTCAACTGACTTAAGCCAGTTTTCTACTTGGCAAATTTTTTTGCGCAAAGCAAATTTTTTTGAGTACAGACATGCACAGTTTTCAGGCACCACAGTTTTTGCCGGCTCTTTTCTCTTAGAAAAAGTGAGTTTGAACAGTTTCTACTTTTTCGCGGCGAAAAAATTCACTTTGCACGAAAAAATTTGCCTAGTGAAAAACCGGCTTTATCAAGAGACAAAGAAATGTTTACATGTACAGTTGAACCCCGATAACTCGAACCTTCGGTAACTTGAATTCCCCGCTAACTCGAAGCAAACTAATTTCCTTTGGATTTGCCTGATATATTTACTGTAATTTTAACCCCTATAACTCGAACCCCGATAACTCAAAACCCTGCTAAATCAAAGTGATGTTTACTCCATAAAGGAATATTTTAAAAGCAGGAGAATTACCAGCTGAAATTCTAGAAAATTGTGATGTCCCGATTTTTGGAGGTTTTGAAAGTTAAAAATCCGGACTGTTCTGATAAAATTGGGATATTTGGCAGGTACTGTACGCTTCAGGCAATCTTTTTTTTTTAACATTCACTAATGAGTAATTTAGGCTCAGCAAAATTTCTTGGAGGAAAGAGTAGTTTGTTCAGGCAGTTACAGTGTTGAGAAGGTTAGTAATCAGTTTCCATTCCTGTGTCCCCCCTGAGAAAATCCTCCATATCCACAACATCCTCTCCTTCCGTCAACACTGCCCCCCCCCAACTCCCTCACCACCACCACCACCTAGCATTCCCTCTAGGCTCAGGGTCTACTAAGGGAAAAAATAGTGAATCTACATAATTTATGTATGATTGAGCAAATGTGTACTGATCTAGTGAATGATCATCTGATTACATAAAATGTAATTCACGATGCATATCGAGTCATATTGTACCTGTGATGGGCCACCCCCAAAACCAGTAGAAGCATCTTTCTGTTGAGCTTGTTCTATGATTAACTTGTTTGATGGCATTTCATCTAGAAGCTTTAATTTTTCCTCAAGCTCCAGCACTTTCTTTTCAACACTGTCTTGACGCAATTGCATGCTGCCGAAGATAATAATTTTACAGTATTTATGTGTCTAGACTGGATCACAATTTGGGCTTGATCCACATTATATATAGCAATACTGTGTATAATTATTATGCCCAAGGGGTACATGTATACACCTTGGAAAAATTGAGAGGGGTTCAAACAGTTTCAAAACAAAATTATATACAATCATGTAAACTGTACAGAAAAAAATTCCAATTTTTTTGACTTAATTAATGCTCTAGCTGATACTTTTTAGTATTAAAACATTCTGATTCTATTAAGAACACTTAATAACCTGCAAAAAATTACTAAACTGCAAGAAATTACACCCTAAATAAGAATTAGCTTTAAAGTACCAAAAATTGTACCCTTGGGCTTTCAGACCACCAACCCACCGCACTGTAATTGACTCCCCAAATAAATGTTCATCAAACCATAATCTGGTCATAAATTATTTGGTTGGATATGGTATTTATATTTATGTGAAGAAGACATCTTTTTTTTTAATCTGAAGCAGTTAATAAAAAGTTAGGGCTGGAAAAAATGTTTAATACGAACACAAATCTTGACTAATCTTGACTATCCCAAACTAACTTATAATTACTATTCAAAAAACAAAGAATCAATTTATTGGGCACTTTTGACAAAAAACTATACCTTCCAAGTCAGTCTAGTTTATTAACAGT
>JAOBRH010457821.1:0-10416 GCA_027575125.1 Umimayanthus parasiticus | reverse complement strand
GGGTGAGCGAGGCGATAAAGAGAAAAGAGGGAAAAGTGAAAAAAGACACTGTGAACCGCATTCCAAACAAGCGCGGCTTTACTGACCCTATCCATTCAAACACTCGGCCAAGATCTTTGGTGAAAACGCTGCTTGACAGCCCTTGCTTGACCTCATTGTTAAAGCCCACGGCCTCTTCGAAGCTCTAGAACGTAACACAGCAAGTTCAGTAGTAGCGTTCGCAACCTAACCTCGACTACAACACAGGAATATGAAGCACAACCATTTGTGTAAGTTAACTACTGCGCTTCCCACGATTCATCTGACCTGAACAATTTCGTAGGCATTCTCTAGCTTGTAAAGCCGACAACTGAGGATTCTAGTCTGCACATACAACATTTAATGTACTTTAAACATTCACTGGTGGTTAGTTTTCCATTCAGTTTCAACAGATTCTACTACAAGCTACGTGACATGTACCAGGCACGAACAAAGTAATGAACGGCTCTGGATCAGAGTTATTCGAAAGAAATGTTTCTCTCATCAAATACCCTGCAGTATAAACACTTTTATTGCCTATTGCTAAATAAATCCAATTCTCATAAAGTGTTGTGGAAATAATTGCCTAGAAATGGAAAAGAAACCCCACATTATCTTCTTCTAAAAGCAGCTCCGTCATGTGATATTGTAAATTATAAATACAGTGTCTTTTTTTTATTACTCTAAATAGTACTTTTATTGCTCGACATTCCTGAAAACCAATGTCAACTGAAAGTATCCCCGAAGGTAAATATAATTTCATTCGTTCGTTCGTTCATTCATTCATTCATTCTTTTCTCTTAACAGTGACATTTGGGACCTAAACTGTTATGCTTTCATCCTCGCATTCGTTTCCAGTGTGTTGTGCAGAAGAGTGCAAGTTTAACGAACAGCAGACCAAAGTTGTGGAAACCAAGGTAATAACGGGGAAACTTGTTCTGCAACATTTCGTTCTCAACAAAACTCAAACTTGTTCGCTCTACCGAAGATGGCCACGTTGTCAGTATGGTTGACCAGCTTGTTGATAATTTGCAATTTTCTCGTTGTCATTGTCGCACATTTTAAGGAGACACCACAAAAATTTTGCAAGAATTGAATCAAGATACGATAAATAGCTTTTAGTTCCCACTAGAAACATCCGAGTAGCTTTCATTGCATGATATATAGATGCAAACACATTCATGCAAAACTCTACACTGTACCTTGGTCTTGAAGATGTACAATATCGGGACGAAGGTCTCCGTGTGTACGATGGGTGCATCGTGCTTCAGTCCTGTCACAATCGTAGGTTCGACAAAGAAGCCGGGTCTGTCCAGAACCTGAAATGCCATTACAGCGACAACTTTATATACATAATTCCAAAAAGGTTGTCTTCTGAATTGTTGCACTGTGCAATTGTTGCAGACCGCGACGCACCATGGATGTAACGAATTTGTGCATTGTTGCATGCCAAGACCGCAAAGCATTGTGGTCCACATTGCTTCCATGGCTAATACACGAATGTCGCTGTCTCATAGTAGGTACCTGCAATGCTATTTAAAATTTCGTTACATCCATGGTGCTTTGCGGTCTGGGTATGCAACAATGCGCAATGCACAATGCAACAATTCAGAAGACAACCTTTTTTGAATTAGGTGTTTACACAACCATACCTACAGCATCACTCAAAACAAGTGTAATGTGAATATGTTGCAGAATTCAAGAGTTCTTAGGACAAAAATTCCAGCAAAGAAAAGAATCAAAAGCATCATCAATAGTAACACAAAACCTCATTTCACTTTTACAAAAGGTTTCTCGTTTCTAGAAGAAGTTAAGTTATTGAGAAAACAGATTCTCGCCATCTTGAAATTGGATCCAAACGTTCCATGGCTTTGGTACAACGCAGTCAGTGGTTATCAGAAATCGATCTGCAGTTGCAAAAAGTCAAATAATTTGGAGTTACAATAATATAATAATTTGTTTTACGTCGATCACATCGCGAAAGGTTGCCCTTCTTCATGTTAGAAACACTCGAATATAAAAGATGTTTTAAATAGAGTTACTCGGCCCACTTACCTTACCACCATATTCGATAGTTCCTCCCTGAGAAATAACAAAAAGATTCGTTATTTGTATCAGTTTCTAATTAAACTGAAGCTGTTGCCACAAGTTACCACACACTGACCTGTTCAACAGCCGTTTTGACGGCTTTCTTGTACAGTTCCACAGCATTTGCGTTGTGTAGAGGTCCGTACAGGGTGTCAGCTAGTAGAGCAACAACCATTATTGTGGTTAAACATGTTAAAGGGAATTAGAATTGCATGGAGAACAAAAAATGTTAGTCTGTAGAGGTTTTGCACAAAAAAGAACAATGCTATATCATGTACACTATAATATATGCAGCAGTCCCACATTGTCTCAAACTCGGTTATCTTAAATTTCTTCCAACGGAATTCCTTTTCTCCTCGTTCATCAGTAATTTACTTAGGTTTCTATTTCTCTATATTTCGAACTCCCGGTACGTTGAACATTTTATTGTTTTCCTAGACTACGCTTAGCCGATTAAATTTTCCGGCCTTTAAAATTAAATTTAGGCCGAGCACAAACGATCTGGGATTGGGGCCCAGAGTCTGCATTGTTTTCCTAGAGGGTTCGGGAAAGATACAGCAGGTGCAGCTTCCGCAAATTCAGAATGAGTATGACATCATTTGTTTACATTTTGACAAAGAGAAAACCTAAAATTTCTTTGGATGAACAAATGAACTACAATAGTGAGAAAGAGCAGATCAAGGATAGCTATCACGTCATACTGTCAAGTTTTACGATTTAATTCCAATGTCAAAAAGGACGGGAACGGAAGTCTAAGAATTTTACAAGAAGATCTTGCAGTCCCGCAATAATCATATTTATTTACTTGTTATTTTGGCTACCCTGCAAAGCGAAGCTCTCTTTTTCCCTTCAAGTGAGTGCAACCAACATGAAAGAAAGGTTCTGCTGCAACAAATAATGTAAACTCGGCAGAAACAAAACTTGCTAAACGGATTTTATACCGGTTTCATTTGTTGAGCATTACATGTAACTGCTAACTCGTTATAAGTCCACTATCTTGTGAAACCGGTTTACTATCTGGCGTGATCGTTCACTGATGATCCCACTACCATTGCACATACAACACGATCTTGGCCAAGCCTATCTCTTGGCGTACATGTAAGCTCTATCAGTACAGTACCTATGGTCAAACTTCAGATGCAGATTTCTCCGTAGTTTCAGTGTCCAATTTAGACAAAAAGATATTGATGATAGACTTTGTTTTACATCTATACTAATTAATGAGGAAACGCTAAACAAAGATTGGCCAGTAACTGAGCCCTTACGGTCTAATGGATCTCCAATCCTAACTTGGACATAAGCCTTCTTCAACCTCTCCACTACTTCGTCATGAACCTTCTCGTGTACAGCCTGAAGAAAAATCCGGATCAGTACTACAAAGCTTTACAAATACAATGCAATAAATTTATACAGTTCTAGTTCACTTTCCATTGCACAATATATACAGACCTACCAGGTCCTGGCGTTTCGATTTTAATTTAGTACATCATCATATTTAAAGTTTAGCTCAAAATGTTTCTTGAACTAATCATAGCAACTTTCTCACAATAGTAGTTGCCCCCGCAAAGGCCAAAATCCGAGGAGGCATAATAGAACCCCCTGCACAAATATAGTAAGAAAGGGATTGCCCGCAATCCCGCAAAGGATCTCTGGGACTGCCCGCAAGCCCGCAAAGGATCTCTGGGACTGCCCGCAAGCCGGAAAGTGTGCCCGAAAGGATTTTTGTGCCTGGGTCTTTTCTCGCCTCGCCTGGGCGTCATTTGAGTGTCGTTGGAGTCTCGCGATTGCCAGGCTTCTCTTTTGCAATTGACTGCGCTAAATGGAAAATCGGTTTCCTCTCAGCCTCTGTATTGATCTGCGGAAGAAATATGCTTCGCAGGCTATTTCTCACATTGCTATTGCGTGGTGTTAAGACTCTCTCGACATCGATCTTTCGCAGTTCGCTAGGTCAATGCGTCAGGACTGAAGTTGGATGTCCCCGTAAAGACCGAACGTTCAAGGCTAAAAAGTATTTTATTTTACAGCATTATTTCTTGAAACAACAACAACGCACATCCGGTTCTGCGTGCGCGTAGGTTATCAACAATAATCCGTAATGCCCAAAGGAATTATGGGAAATCCAGACTGCTTAAGAACCAATCAGAACACAGGAAGTATCTTTGCCATAAAACAATAAAAGCAGACTCAAGAAGAAAATCGCCGTGAATTACAACAACAAATCATTTTCGGGGCTGGTTTTACGTACAAGTATTTAAATTTATAACTTTTCGACGATTTTCTTTGCAAAATCTTGATTTGTCACACAAATTAACCTGGATCATACGGCCCGGATCATACGTAGTTTCAGAATCTAAATCGTACTGAGCAACTGAACTCCTTAGGGATATAATAATTATAAGCCGCAGGGTGGCCAGTGGTCCTTAGTTAGCTTCCATGGTTTCACAGCAGCAAATAATTTACGAACATGACTGACTCACCAATCGGCGGGTGGTGGTGCATCGTTGACCTGCTGTTCCTACACAGGCAAACATCACTGCTGGAACTACCAGGTCCAAATCCGCATCGTCCATAACTGATGAGGTGATTATTCACAGTTCATGCACGAATTGGCTAACAAGAATACATACAGGGGCTCAATACAGTAAAACCCATATACTTGTAACCACTTGTTTACACAACATATGATTGCTTGAGTAACTGATATCCTGCTGATCACTTTGTTCACACAGACTACAAGCAGTCTCTATATTTCTTCTCGAGTTTTTTCCTCGTCCTAGTTTCCCCACAGCTTCGCAATATTTTTCCGTGGCTTGACAAACTCAAGAGAGAAAATAGAGTCTACCGGTAGTCTATCTTCACAGTGACAAAGAATTATTAAGTTTCTGGACTCCAAGGAACATGTATGTCTAATGTCGGCAAATACAGTGACTCCACTAGTACCAACCAATAATGCAGTTGTTTCCACCAAGTTCAAGGATCTTCCTGCCAAATCTCTCCTGTACTGTAACACCAACTTGGTGACCAACCTAAAAGGTTATTACATGCATTAGGTACCATTCATTACTTCAGTGTTAAGATAAATTAATAGCTAAACAGGGTTCACAAAGCAGCTTTTAAATGGAGGGGCTGAAACAAGAGATGTCAGATGTAAGTTTCCCTCCTTTGCATGCATTTGGGAAGGCATAAATGCAGCTTTGATTCAATCATTTTAGTTGCCATTTCAACTTCTCACATATGTACCACAACTATCAGAATGTCCGTTAATTGGCATGTTGCCCGATATTAGATGATTGAGCAACCAGGTTGTCAGATAATGAAAAATGTGTAATGGGTTTGAAGCACAAGGCAACCCCCCAACCCCCCCCCTTCTGGCCTCCACCTGTGTTAAGCACAGACTGAATAGAAACTGGACTTGAACTTGGATTCCTAAGTCCAAACACCTGCTCATTGAACCATGTTACCCCATTCTATGATTGGGCTACAACAATACCTCACAGTATTTAGCACTACAATAAAATTATTGATATTCAACAAGATATCGATATATTATAGCAAATTAACATTTTCAAAAATATTTATTATTATTCATTAGTAGTAATCTTTACAACAAACTCATGAAAAAACACTGTTTTATGCAAAATCAAAATACCGTACGTAGCAGACTGTTAAACAATCAAATACAGCCTAAAATTATGCCAGTGTACAACAACTTGTTATACCCAGGCGCGGGTTTAGGGGAGGGGCCGGACGGGCCGGGACCTCCCCTTTTGCTGGAATATTTGTAAGAGATTTATAAGAAAATGACTGAAAGCAGCACTGAAAAGTCGAATTCTGGCTCCCCCCTTTCTAGAATTCTGATACCTGCTCAACAAACTCTTGAGTCTACAGCAAAAATTAATTGATCACCACATACAGCCCACCAGTACGTGTTGGTTGACTGTTTGTATCATAATGTACACTGTGACATTGGTCAAGGTAATATGTATCAATGTGTGGAAAATGTATCACTGCAGCCCTAACTAGAACACAGACCAGTCAACAGTATTAGAATTTACCAGATGCAACAAACAGAATGGAATAGGATTTATGAAATACCATTTAAGGTAACAACAGAATCAAAAACACAACAATTTCAATATAGAACACTTAACTGAATACTGTATACGAACAAATTGCTGTACAAGATGAAAATCACTGACACATTTAAATATACTTTTTGTAATGAGGAAGATGAAATAATCCAGCACTTACTATTTTCCTGCATATATACTTAACTCTTCTGGAAAGAAATTATAAAATGGCTCAAAAGGTTTCAAATATTATTGAATTCTTTTGTAGAGACAAGCATTCTGTTTGGCATTTTAAAACATAAACACTTTAAATTGATAAACCACATAATTATCATCGGAAAACAAGTAATTACACTTGTAGATAACCTAATTTTCAGCTTTTGCTATCAAATATTTGAAGAATAACAGAAATTGAGATCAACATAGCACGAAGGAGAGGAGCTGTAGATAATTATTACATGAAGTGAAATGACATTGTAAATTGGCTGCAAGGTAGTGTTTAAAATCAATACACTTACACTGACTGTAAATCCGGCTTCATTTTCACTATTTTCATTTTCCTATTTTTTCCACACACAAATATTGAATGTATTAATTATCAGTATTGTTTGTAATTCTGTAATCTAAATTCTTTTGTAACCATAAATAAAAACACTATTAAAAAAAAAAGATGCAATAAACGTGTGATCACTAGAACTACATGCCTTTGTACTGCCAGTAAATGAAACCAGATCCATTCTCTCATCCTTTGCCATAGCTTGCCTGCGAGAAACAACATGACACTTTTCACATACTTGCAAAAAAATAATTTTAGTTCAATTTTTGCTATGCCATAGCATTATAAGGGATTGTACAAGGATCAATCAAACTCAATTTCAAAGCCAAAAAATCGTGACTTATCGCAAAACTGACCTTAAATCTTAGCTTTCCTTACAGAAAAATTCAAGAAATTTCCAAAATGAAACTTGTACATGTACGTACATGGTTTAACTTTTGGAGAAAAATGTTCAAGGACTAGCATTAAAAGATAGGGCAATTACATCTAAGTCAACTCACTCACTGCAACTAGAATCACTTCACAAGGCAGTTTTTGTTGTCAGTCCAGCAATGGAGGGCCATAAAAACCTGATACATCTTATTCTGCACATACCCAATATCTGCTCCACCACAAACTAGAGAACAGACAGCTCCAGGGAAATTATTCTTCTCAAGAATTGAGGACAGAACCCTGGTTAACACATAAAACATTTATCAGTACACTACATACATGTAACAATAAGCCCCAACAAGCTACTAAGATTTATGTAAAAATAAAAAATTATACCAAATAGCTATTATCATATCAAAACATTCAATTGTACATGTATTTTTTAAAATACTATTGTTAAAAATTATGAATATGTAATTTGATACCAGATTTCCTGTTTATTGCCACTCCTCTTTTTGTTTTGCCACGTTTCCAAATTATAGCAGAAATTTATTTACAGCTAGTTAACAAAACATAGTAAAGAAAACATTGCGTAGTTTCTGAACACTACTACTGACAGTACTTCATTTTCTGTTTAAAATATCTCTCATATTTTTCAGATGTAAAAATATAAAAAATAAATATCGTATCTCAGTACAGCAATGTACTTCCTCTACATTATATGACTTTATTTTATTATTATTTTATTTTATCTGTAAGATCCCACTGGCCAAAAAAGGTCACATGGTACATTACAGTACTTTCATACTGTGTGTCATTTTCATTGAATTTAACATACAGTTGTTAACTATTGAGTTGACAAAATGAAAATTGTCATCTGACTGGGTTATGAATTAAAATTAATAATGAAGCCCCCTAGTAGCTCACTGGCCTATGGGATGATATTGTCACGGTTCTCAAAACTTTACAGTCTGTCTGTTGCTTAAACATTTCTGGGGGCATTTGAGTGTTCATTTTCTGACCATCTCTCAGCTGTGGCAGAATTTCATCTGATCCAATACACCAAACACTAAAAAGGGGTTAGAAAAAAAGCCTGCAGTAATTATGATTGATGCCATAAAATTATTGTAAGATCTACGGTAGCTCATATTACTTACTTAATTATTGCAACACTTGTCAGAGGGGTTGATGGTGCACCCTTCCTAAAATGCAAATTATTTAACACCAGTTATTTTTAAGTCATGAATGGGCAAGCACAAAGAAGGAGTTTTTCTAAGTGTAAAAGGAAATCAATCTCTCAATCATACATCGCTGCATAAACATCTGGGAACCAAGCAGCAACTCACCAACAGTCCTAAATAACTTGTACTCAGTAATATATTATACATTTAACAAGTGTTACTTGTTGCTCAAAAGTAAGTTGTTGATTAGCAGCACCAATGTGTCAAACAAAACTACTAAGAGTAACTTAAGTTAACTAGGCGACTAATATGCCAGCAATTTGTTAACTTTTACATACCACAAGTTGACGTTTCCGCAGACCATACTAAGGGCAGTGTTCCACCCAAACACAGCGACAGGGAAATTGAAAGCCGTTATCACACCAACGAGCCCCAGAGGATTCCATGCTTCTATCAATGCATGGCCAGGTCCTGCAAACATAGATACACAATTCAAGCCTCTCCATGTATCATACCTGTTGTAATGTACTATACAGTGTATGTAAATATTAATATTAGTATTAATGTGAGTGCAAAATCTAAGGGCGTCCTTAAAGACCCACTGTACATTGCACCTACATGTAACACCTAAAACAAAACACATCCTAAAGAAATGCTAACTTCACAGAAAGACAATGGAACGGTACAATTTACATGTAAGGACTACCGCAAAAAACCTGGACTTGGACCTAAAAAAACCTAGTTTGGCAAAAAACTGGAGATTTAATAGATTGCCTCATTTCCTTACTGTAAATGCAGCCACGAGTATCAATAAATTTGCTCTAGTAGTACGGTTGTAGTTAAGAACTTACAGTATTTATGTGCTCTGTTATTATTATTAGACGTAGCAGTTGCTTCTTTGCTGAATCTAAAACCTCTCCGCCAGGTCTCTATTTATAACAAGGCATTACTGTTCTCCAAATGTGCTAGTTTAATAGTCAAATGTTTGATCCACACTCTATGTGCGGTGCAAGGAAATGGTCAAATGTGCATGATTGCAAAGCGATGGATTGCATATTTGTTAACAAATACAAGCTCATAATTTCTTTTTCTTTTTTGATAAACTGGGAGATTTCAGGACTTTACTAGGAGGCCAGGAGCAAAATGGAAAATGAAAAACTGAGAGTCTCTAAGCAAAACCAGGAGAGGTGGAAGGTCGGTTCATGAACCTAGCTGCTGGTGCAGTTTTTTACAAAATGCACCATATGGATTTCAAGGCCTCAATTTCTGGAAACAAAGTTAAGGACTTTCAGGACCCACACAATCCCTGCATCTAAATTTCACAAGCTCCTACCAGTAGGAAAATGGATTTCATACTCACGTTCTGAGGGAAGAAATTTTCCATCAAACATTCTGGAAAGTCCCACAGCATAATCACATACATCGATATATTCCTGCACCTCGCCTACACCCTCAGGGAAAATTTTGCCCACTTCCAAAGAAAGCTATAGAATGGAAACATTCTGTAGTTAACAATGGAGCCAGAATATCAAAACTCTGTGTGCACATGTATGCTATAATTTACTGCAGATACTCCATCTCTATGCCTGTCTGTTATCTTTCTACCACATGTGAGATGACAGTAAAAAATCTGTTGAGAATCTGTTGGATATTCTTTGATCATTACCATAAGCCATGATTTTGTATTGTGTGTGATTGTGTCACCAGTGGTACATGACTTTGTATGATATTCTTTGAAGTATATCTGGAAATGTTAGCAGTGTCTGTGAGGTGTGAATCGGCAGACATCTGACATTTTTGGTAGTACAGTCAAACCTTGATTATCCAAACTTATTGGGATCATACCAGATATTATGGATAATTGAGGTTCCAGATAATTGAAAACATGGAACATCCAAGGGGATCCCTGGGGGGGTCAAATGGAACCTAACCCATAGGTTTTTCCAACCTAAAATTTGAAGCGTTTAAGCAATCAAAATGAAACTTACAGTACCTGTAGTCTGATAATGAGTGCATCTGTTGACGTTAATTGGATGATGTCATCACTTATAATTTATGCATAATTAATTATGAAAATTAAAGTGAAAAATCGAAAACTGCAGATTTTTGGCAAAATTTGTTCTAAGTAATT
>JAOBRH010457710.1:0-10417 GCA_027575125.1 Umimayanthus parasiticus | reverse complement strand
ATCCCACAGGCGACAAACATACCATATCAACCTTGTTGATCAAACCCATATTCTTTCACATTGGTCAGGAGTTAAGTTTAACCGAACATAGTTTCATGCATTTATGTGAAAACTCATCGATGCAAGAAACTAGTGTCCAATACAAAATACAGAGCTAATACAAACATAGATTTTGGTGAAAGAAATAGGACGTTATTTCATACAACTCTGGTGAAAACACAAAAGCAATTTGCAGCCTTAAATAGCCAGTTGAACCATTGTGGCCTTGCGAAGTAAAGTCAAACAAGAACAATTTTGAAGAAAGGCTTACTATACTTAAATCGGAAGATCCAGATATCTAACATTATTAGGTAAAATCACGAATCTTTTCAAAACAAATAGACGTGTGCATGTGTTTTGTGGTGAAGATATATATTGGATTGGCCTTCGGAACCACATTTTAAAACACGACAGTGGACACACTGACTCTCCAGGGTAAGAGGTAGGGCTAAAGTCAGAGTGGGGTACTGTCCATGTATGTAAAAGTGTGTAATATCTAACAGTGCGTTTTTAAAACTAGCCATGTATCTGTTGACGTATTGACTAATGAAAACAGTGGCCTTGCTAGAAACTTATCGGGATTTAATTTCTGTCCAACCTGTTGCTTTCGCACGCTTGGTTAAAAAGTTGATTTATAACTACATTTGGCAAACGCGAAATATAGAAAGCCTCTCTATAAAAGACGCTGCAAAGTCATTGACATGTACGGGAGAATTTGCTGTTTATTTTCTACCAAGCTGATTAAGCTCAATAATTTTCTAATATCCTATACAAGAATGTTGCAATTTTGCAAAAACTCGCGGTTTAGCAGTTCCGGAAGCAAAAAGCAAAGCAATACTGGATAAAGTACAAGGTATGTTAACTACAAACAAATCAATCAGAACTTGGTGTTTTACAGCAGCTGGTATTTAAAAGGTTAATTTGAAGATCAAGTACATGAAAAATACTTTTCATTCCTTTAGAGGCATTTTTAACGAAACTGCAACAAAGATGCTTATTTCATAACTTGGGGATTTTAGCGCCATCCCATCAACATGGAAGCAATCTATGTATAAAACAAAATTGAGATTATCCAGCAGAGCTGCCTTTCCTTGTACTAGAGATGCAGCTTTCTCGCTAGCTAAGTAATTCTAACACAAAGCCAATACATTTAAGTAATCAAACTTTTAAGTTCGATGCTCCAACCTCCCAGCTAAAATGTTTTATTCAACGCCGTAGATATACTCAGATGTTCTAAGCAGCTATTATCTTATCAGTCAACTCATGAGATAAAGCTGATTGAATCCTTGCACAACATCCTTGGATATCATGTATACAGATTCTTCCCCGATCAAACTCTCGGCAACCATTTTGTTGAATTCTATTTAGTGTGCAGCTTCTAAAGATTACTCAAATTTGGTGGAAAGAAAAACAAAGGATTCATTTGTTTGCCGTAAAAACGTAAACCACTAGTCTCATCAACCAGCCCCTTGTTGTAGCCAAATATCATGAATTGTCACCATCTATTCCAAATGAACACTTCAACTTGAAAGATCTAAAAACGACCAATAATTTGTTTCAAGTTCTTGTTTTGTTCTAGTAAACAGCTCAATTCTAACTGAAGCCGTCTGTTTTCAATCTCAAGCGAAGTGAGCCTCCTTTCTACGCTCAGTTCTTTCGCTCTTTTCATATCGCGCGATCTCTTTGCTGCAAGGTTGTTCTTCTGTCGCCTGTTCCAATATTTGTCATCTTTCTCCTTTACTGCTGTTTTTCTCTTTCGTTTTTTCTCATAAAAAAGACAAGAATTGTTTATGGATTTGGAACCTAGATTTGTACGAGGCACTTCTAATTCTGTCAAAGTCTTAAAGTCTTGTATTAAAGTAAAATCTTGTTTATCTGCATTCCATGGCCCGTTCCCAATTACACAGTCGGCTTTTCGAGTCTCTATAGTACTTCTGCATGCATCAAAACGCGGCCAGTTATTAGAGTTTGAACTTGAGGAAGACATAAGTGGTTGACAAACTGATGGATGCTCAACAACTCTTAAATCCGAGGTGGCATTACCATTCAATAACTCGTTGTTTAACATGTTCATCATTCCCGTCTTGGAGAAGTGAGGTGGTTGTTCACTTAAACAGTTAGGATTCCAGAACGATGCATTTGCTATATCAACTTTACCTCTCATGCATACTACCCCATCGGAGTTCTTGTTTTGTAAATTCGGCTCTGCAATGTCTGGTGTGTTACACACAAAATTTTTGTTTATCGTCATCCATGTTGATTCTGTTTGAAACATTGCAGAACATTACAAGTTTACTAAAAAGCAGTAATGTTTCAAACCTCCCTTGAGAACACCTTCACAGATTATAAAGCAGGTTGCTCCCGATGCTTTTATACCATGCTTCACTCGTCACTGCACTTAATCAAATGAAGCGTTTCTTTGCAGGGATAGGCTCTTCAAGTTGCTAAGAAACTAGAACCAAACATCCTTTGTTAAGATTGTTAAGATTTTAAATAGTTTTGCTCGCAGCCGAAGATACGTCATTGGGAGGTCAATTACTTGCTCACGTGCACTATATTTGGTTCAAAACCATGACAAGTAGATACAATATTTGTACGCCTTTCAAATGCAACGGTAACGTTCATCTTGGGGATGATTCACGAGCAGTATGGTGGCCCCTAGTTCTCTTAAATGTATAATCCAAGGCTTTCTTGTTGAATCTTGTCTGGCTACATAGAGTGCATGGTTTTTCTTGTGCATTTTATTCTATGAAAATATATGTCTTTGAACTGACGCAATATAGGATAATAAGGTAGATCCCTCCCCCAAACGTTGTGCATTGAATTCACACGCGCTTGGTAATAAGCTGTTAATCATTCGAATATCGATTGTACGCTCTGCTGACATAGTCTTTAGAATAGTTGGCCAAGACTTAGTATTGCACGGGCGGTACGATATATTTTAATGAGCAGTTCCAAATATCTGGAGGTACGACTTCTACATTCTACCACGATCTTAATATCTAATATTTCTACCACTCTATATCAGCACTTTTCTGTTGCTTTTAACGTAATTGATCATGTTGATACTGATATTGTTAGTATATCTTTCTATTCTAAAGTATCGGTGTCTCTCTAGAACTTTCTGCGTCTCCTACTTCACAGTTGTTTTGTCAGCTCAATATCTGGGGGAAAACCCCACCATATCTTGCCTTTTATCTAACCACTGTATACCAGACTACAAACTGGCTCTTGACTTATTAGGGAAATAAGTGAAAAATCTTTTATCTTTTCAGTTGAGAGATGGGGTATTGTAATGTTTTAAAACTTATGCTATTCATTAGTGTATCCTAAAAGTTGACGCGTTTAGAAGAGCAACCAATACCATTGTTAGTATTTGTATATATTCTTTACATACTTAAAGGTATTGCTCGTTACCAGGTCGACGAACTCGCAGTTTGTTAAAGAAGACAATTGTAACTTCTACCTACAAATAACAAACTATTCTATATCACTCTGTCCATGAGAGTTGCATGCTAATATACATGTTGTTAATTGCAATGTTTGACAAATCTAAGGTCAAAACATGTAGTTTAATACGAAGAGCTGAAATAAGTATAAGTCGGTTGGCCACATCAAACAAGAACGCATTTGAAGTGGTTCACAGTCACGTGATATCACTGAAGGGAAGATTGACTATGAAGCAGACTAAGACTATACTAGGGTGAACTGAGATGGTTCACAGTGATATATGATTACTGGTTTGGAGCACAAGAGTCTATTTTGCATACCGGTAAGTGTCTCAAAGTAACGTAGGATCACTGAATGTATGGGGCGCAATGATTCGGAATGCATTGAACCAAGGAACAATGAATAAATTTATAATACATAATGTAAATCGAGGCTCATTAATAGCTACAGTCAACTGAACTAGATCTCCAGCACGTTCGGCGACAGAGCATTGGAGTGGTTCCGAACAACGTTGGGTCACTGTATTGTGGCGCATTGGGCATGGAGCACTCGCGTGTTTCCTATCCGTGTGAGATTATTACCGCATTGAGGTGCATCGTATTAGAGAGCACTGGACTAGAGCGAGTTGGACTACAGAGAACTGAGTGCTTCACAACAACATTGGGTCACTATATTTAAGCGCATTGGGCTAGGGCGCAGTCGAGTAGTTCACAACAGTGTCAGATTATTACTGGATTGGGCTACCTTGTACTGGGGACCACTGGACGAGGGCGCGGAGGACTACAGTGCACTAACGTGGTCTACCGCATGAAATGGTTCACAACGTGGCATCACTGGATTGGGGCGCACTTCACTTGGGTTGCAGTGGACTGGGGTGTACTGGGTTTTTTATATCAAGGAACACTAGATTAGGCGGAGACATGAATATGTGTTCACAATAATATACATTAGTTTATTGGATTGAGGCAGATTGAACTTCGGCGCATTTGAGTTGGTTGCTTTCATTAATGTGGCCTTACTAGATAATGGTACACTGAACTGCGGTACATTTATGTGCTAAGAGTGGTTTTAAAGGATGTGAGATCATCGTATAGGGATGCTAACTGTATGGGGATCATTGGATTGGAGCAGATTAGACTTCGGTGTATTGAAGTGGTTAACAATAATGTGGAATCACTGGATTGGTGGCATTGGACTGAGGCAAACTGGGGCAGTTAACTAAAATGTGAAATAACTAAATTGGAACGATTTGTGCGAATTGTATTATGGTGCATATAAGCCGTACACTATACGGAAAAATTACTGAATTGAGGCACACTGGACTGAGATACGATAGAGTGGTCCAGAATACTATAGAATCGCTAGATTGGGATGGACTGGAAAAGGAGCACTGGAGTGGTTCGCAATAGTGTGGGATAATAACTGTTAGGGAGCTTTGGATTAAGAAGCACTGAATTGGGCCAGGAAAGTATTGAATTAGTGGATTAGTGTGTTTTGGACAAGTGTTCTCTCGAGCGGTTCACTGATTAATTTGGACCTATTACTGGATTGGGGCGCCGTGTAATAAGGAGCAATAAAGTGGTTCGCAATAATGTGCGATTTCTGGATTGGGATGGATTGGGAAGGAATGGTTCGCAAGACTGTAGGATCATTGGATTAGAGAGGAATGGAGTAGGGCGCACTAGAGTGGTTCACAATAATCGGTGCCTAGCGAGAGACAACATGGCGAGAGGCCACCATTTGAAGCGCTCCCGTGCTTTTTGGTTCTTTTTAGTTTTTAGCTTTCTGGAGCTGGCTGTTATTATCAACAGTTCACAACGATACATTTCTTGTTCATTTTCTTCTTGCACGTCTCCGGAAGAAAGACGCTATCGCAAGTCCTGGACTGCTGTGTTTGTCAAACCGCTAAACACAAATGGCCGCCATTACCGGCTTTTTCACGCTCCTGGTGGCCGGAGATTCTTTTCTACTTAGATAAACTACTACTGTAATTCAATTGCAAGCTTTCAAATGATGCGGCTAACCAGAAGTGGCAATATTTCTGAAAACCCAAGTCCAAATAACAGTCTCGGATGCTTTCTTCAAAACGTCAGAAGCTTAAAAGCTGCCGTCACTGACTGAGATTTACTCAAGTACAAGTCTGCCCTTCTCCGTGACATTGCCTATGGATACGACCAGGCTGTTATCTGTCTGACGGACACCTGGTCAAATGACTCAATTAGTGACTCTGAGCTCCTCCCTACAGCCTGCAACATATTTAGGAAAGACAGGAAATCCCGTGGTGGTGGAACTCTCATAGCAGTAAAATCAAACTTGCCGACAAGAGAACTCGAGATCGCCACAACGTTGGAATGTGTCGCCGTTGAAATTAATCTTTCACTGGATAAAACTTTATTACTCATAAACTGCTACAGGTCTCCTTCAGACCAGGAATTTTTTCTCGATAAATACTGGAGCGCTCTTATTGTGGGAGATTTCAATTACCCAGGTATTAGTTGGATTGATGGCTCAGGATTTACTAGTTCTACCTCCAGCGAAGAACAGCAATTTGCAGACTTTATTATGGATCATTATTTTTATCAACTTGTCGATAAACCTACAAGAGTCAATAATATTGTAGATCTTGCTCTGTCAAATCGCCCAATTTCTATTGCAAGCGTAGAATCAGGACCATCACTGGCTGATGTTGGCGCTCCTTCGGATAACTACCCGGTCATTTTCGAAATTGAAGTTAAACTTGAATTCAAAAACGCACGCAAGAGACACTGTTACGTCTTCAAAAATGCAGATTTTGACTCCTTAAACTCCTTCGACTCCTTACTCCTCTCGTTACTACCATTGAGTGCAGGTGTTGAAGAGATATCAACCCCAGAGGACCTAAACGAAGCATAGAAAAAAGGAGTGACCATGTGTTTGTCGCCATCGACACGCACATTCCCAAAGCTCCCCGACGTGGCACCAATAAACCACCTTGGATAAATAAGGAATTAGTTAATTATTTAAGACATGGGGAAGTATTTTGTTACGTATTACGTCATCATGACGTCATTATGACGTAATATGTGACGAAATACCTTTCTAACACCCTATGTCCTAAATTGAAAAAACTACAATTTCTTTTTTATTCAACGTTTGCATGGTTTCTTTCAGAATTCTTTAATTGTATTCGCTTTTAAATACCCCTAAGCTTTGACTAGATATGGTCATCTGGCGGGAAATGTGAAATTCTTCAATTAGCTGTAACTCTTAGCCGTTTTATCCCATTTAAGTGGAATTTTCATAGAATATCTTC
Source organism: Umimayanthus parasiticus (assembly GCA_027575125.1). Lineage (NCBI taxonomy): Eukaryota > Metazoa > Cnidaria > Anthozoa > Zoantharia > Parazoanthidae > Umimayanthus > Umimayanthus parasiticus. The sequence continues at coordinate 3,636 of JAOBRH010457710.1, read as the reverse complement.
TGTTTAGATCCTGCTTGTGTTTAAAAGAAATTTGAAAGTACATTCCAAGTTTTTAAAGTTCCCGCCAAAATCAAGCATTATTGATGACGTCATACCGGAAGTAATAGCCCAAAAGATCATTAAAACAATTGCAATTACCGAAAAATGTTGTTCCATTTATGACCCTGCACAGTTATGCTTCAAATAGAACAAGAAGTATGCCTCTGTGAGCCAAAAACGTTTTAGACGAAACAAGTGGAAGAAAACTCTTTGCCAACCGACCATCGTGACTAAATTGGGGTGTATTGGACTAGGACGTATTAGAATGGTTCGCGATAAAGTGGAATCACTGGATTGCAGTGGGATGGTTTAGAGCGCACGGTATTATTCACATAACGTGGAATCGCTTGATTGGGGTGGATTGAACTAGGGCGTAATGGAATGGTTCACAGTAACGCAGGGTCACTGGATTGGATGTATTGGAGTGGGGTGCCCTTGTGTGATTCACAACAATGTGGAACCACTGGAAGGGGTGGATTAAACTACATGTAGGGCGCACTAGAATGATTTACAATAACGCAGGGTCACTGGATTGGGTGCACTGGACTAGGGCACAATGGAGTGGTTCACGATAATGCGGAAGCAATAGATAGTAGTGGATTGGGCTAGGGTGCACTGGAATGGTTCACGAAAATGTATTATCATTGGATTTGGGTAGATTGGGCTAAAGTACACTAGTTTAAGAATGGTTCGAAATATTATGGGATCACTTGAATTTGGTGGATTCGACTAACGTAGTTTGTACTAGGAAGCATTATTAAAATTGTTTTCCAATTTTTTGGAATCCTAGATTGGTGTGCTTTGGACTAGGGTACAGTGGAGTGGGTCGCAATTTGTGGGATCTTGGTTTGGTGTGCTTTGTTCTAGGGTTCAGTGGAGTTGTTGGTAAGTTGTGAGATTTCCGATTTGTGTGTTTTGGAATAGGATATAATAATGGAGTGGTTTTGCAATATTATGAGATCCTGGATTGGTGTGCGTTGAACTAGGTTATAGTGGAGTGGTTCGCAAAACTATAGGATACTGGATTGGTGTGCTTTGGACTGGGGTTCAGTGGAGTGCTTGGCAATTTGTAGGATTTTGGATTGGTGTGCTTTGGTCTAGGGTACGGTGGAGTTTTTTGGTAAGTTGTCGGATTTTCGATTGGTTTATTTTGTAGTACAGTATAGTGAGTGGTTTCGCAATATTAGAGGAGCCTGGATTGGTGTGCATTGGACTAGCGTGTAGTGGAGTGGTGTTTAATTTGTGGTATCCTCGATTGGTGTGTTTTGATCTAGGGTACAGTAGAGTGGTTGACAATATTACAGAGTATGGGATCCTCGATTGGTGTACATTGGACTAGCGTACAGTGGAGGAGTTGATAATTTGTTGCATTCTCGATTGGTGTACATTGGACTAGCGTACAGTGGAGTGGTTGGCAATTTGTGTAATTCTGGATTGGTATGCATTGGACTAGGGTACAGTGCAGTGGTTAGCACTTTCTTGAATTCTTGATTGGTGTGCTTTTGACTAGGTTATATGTGTATAGATGATGTTTCGAGTGTTAGCCCTTTCTCGGAACAGACTGTTTTTTTCGATTTCTCAGGTTCTGAAAGTCAGTTCGAAAAGTTTCTTGGTTCTTGAGGCATTGGAGGTATTGAAAACGCTTTGAGTTAGGTTTTGTATTTTGAGACGGATGTAATTAACAAGAACGAATGCATATGGGCAGACATTTTTAGGTTCATAAAAACGGCCCGTTAGAAACCTTTGATCAATTGATTTGAAAATGGCTTCATGTCACAGACGTTAGACATTATTATTATTAGTAGTAGTAGTAGTATTAGTATTATTATATTTGCTTGGTATTTTCCTTTGATATTCAAACTTCATATGCTTTTGCTGATGCATGGTTTTCATACTGTTCTGCACAGTACAAGAGTGTCGCAAGACACAAATCACCTGTGTCATGCGTAATAAGGTAATATGATAACAAGCAGAGACACAAACTATGCCAAAGAATCACGTATTGCAAAAAAAATACACGCTTTCTTAACCTCAAAAGGCATAAGGGAGGGGGAAATCAAACTAACCACCCCCTTGATTTTTTGGCTTTAAAGTTTCTGTTGCTTGACCGATTACCAAACGTTTTGGTACAACTGTTCTTTGTTTATTAACACATCATTTTACGCTAATTAAGTGACGTCATGATTGATGACATTATCATAATAAGACACTCAATTGGTGTGTTGACTAGAAAGTTCAACTTTTCGCTAAAAAGATCTACAATTTTGTAGATTCCAATCGCCAAATGCTGTTTTCTTGCCATGTAAACCAATAAGACAACACGTGGTTTCGATTAATTGAAAGTAAAAAGAAAGCTTTTTATATATGCCAAATATCAAGTCAATCGGATGAATGGTATCGAAAGTAGAGGGGAGAGATCCAACTAAGACGCCCTCTCATGCCTTCGTCTTATTTGGGGCTGGGGCTGGGCGTCCTTAATTATTTTGAGGATTTCAACCTTAAAAGTTCTTAAAATGTTCTTAATTCTTAATACGGGGTACTCAGTTAGAGTTGGCTATTTATCACAAAGACTGAGTGAGAACCCAGGTTTATGTTTTGTTCAAAGCTAATTTTGACCAGACCAAGCTAATGCCATCAACTCGGCATTTCTCGAGCCTCTCGAAGTCTACAAGTTACACGAGCCGCTCGCCTGTATCCCCTTAGAGGACACGCCCAAATTTTTAATTTTCAGCGAAGAACGTGTCCAGAAAGTCTTGGCGAATCTCAATCAAAGTAAAGCGTCCGGGCCAGACAACGTGCCGATTTGGCTTTTGAAGGAGTACTCGGACATTCTGGCCTTCCCCATCACGCATATCCTCAATGCATCAAACCGAGAGCAGCGGTTGCCCGCTATCTTGAAAATGGCCAATGTTCCCCCTCTTCCAAAGAAGAAGCCCGTGCTCGACTTGAAAAAGAACTTGAAGCCGATCTCATTTACACATTGTGTCTCAAAGGTAGCAGAGGAATTCGTGGTGGAGGATGTTGTTAAACCAGCTGTTCTGGACGTGATTCATGGAAACCAGTACGGGGCGATCCCAAAGTCATCTACCACCATGGCCCTGATAAGCATGCTCCATGCGTGGTCCCTTGGGACGGACGGAAATGGGGCGACAGTGAGAACCATGTTATTTGACTATCGAAAGGCATTCGATTTTATTGACCACAGTATTTTAATTGATAAGCTATGCAAATTAGATATATCCCGCAGTGTTGTAAATTGGATTATTGATTTCCTTTCCGATAGATTCCAACGCATTAAGTTAGCTGAAGGCTGCTTTTCCGAGTGGGGTCTAGTTCCCTCCGGGGTACCACAGGGTACTAAATTGGGCCAGTGGTTATTTGTTTTGATGATCAACGATTTAGATATCAAATCACCACTTTTTTGGATATTTGTTGACGACACAACCGCCTCTGAGGTAGTCCAAAAGGGAAATGCTAGCAACACCCAGGGTATAACCGATGAATTAATCGAATGGTCCCCTAAGAACAGGGTAGTTCTAAATCCAGATAAATGTAAAGAGTTGAGAATCTCGTTTGCCCGGAACCCTGAGGCCTTCG
>JAOBRH010457599.1:0-10421 GCA_027575125.1 Umimayanthus parasiticus | reverse complement strand
ATTGAACACCTTTTAATTTTATTGTAACTTATGTAAACAGTGTCTTTGAATTTTTTTAGATATGGGCACTTTAAAAAACATCATTATTTATATTTATATTTGTTGATGTAGTTTTCTGGTTATTGAATTTGATTATTCGAAGATGATTAACTACTTTGTTGATTTATCGGTGTATAATTTTGAGGTATACATGCGCGCTTACTGCTGAATTAATATGCTAGTCTGTAAATAAACACGTAGACCGCCAGTTTGACACCAATCTAGCTTAGTTTAACGCCTCCCTGCCCCCCCCCCGTTTGACAACCAGCCTACGGGCATGTCGTTCTCGAAGACGACGAGAACTCCAGCGGGGTAAAAGATAATTCAGGAAGTCGATTATTCCCGTATCTAATCCGATGTTGGATAAGACTGAATACAGTATGTGTTTGGTCGTATAGTAACCATACTCCGCTGAGCAGAGACATGTTTATCCGGCTGGGCCATGGCCAGGTATTATCGTCTAGGGCACACGTCACGTCCGAACCCCAATGGCACACCAGTGGGTGAATATGGACATAATAACGAATAGTTATTGCAGGAAGAACCCGTAGTATTTACAAACTCTCAGAATGTAAAGTCTATACAGCATCCTGTATAGTCTTAAGACTACGAGGATTAAAACCTTACTGAGCATATTTTCGAAAGCATATTTTCGAAACGAGTGTCCCAGTTACACAGGTCTCTCAAAGGTTACTCCAAAGAGATTTAGTTCACCCTTTCTCTCTGTCTGGCATAGCCTCCGGAAGAAGTTTTCATGTCCTTCTTCTGACAAGCGTCTCCCACGTTTTACTACTATACTCATCATCAATAATACTTATAAGGCCCAGCACCATCCGGTTTTCTATGGACCAGAATTTGATATTCTGCGCTTCACTTATTCACACTTACGGATACTGAGATCTTCATCTGATTGGAACACTTTGAGAAATGTCGTCTGCAAACGCAATGAGTAGGGTTACCCTTGTCTAGATTTATAGGACATCAGACTAAGCTCAAGTTTGCTTCAACAACCAACGGTTACAAAAGGCCTTTATGTGAGCGGATACCTAGAAAATCTGCTAATGTGCTGTTACTGGTCAGTCTGCGCAAAGCGGGTGCTTTCACTGAAGCATTTTGGGGCAGATGTACCACTTAATCCAGTTTAGGACTTTCAAATTTACCGCTACCTTTAGTAATTATTACAGAAACAACTTAAGACCCAAAGGTCTGTACAAACTAGAAAGTCAAACGTTTACTAGCTCTTAAATATTTATGAACGACCTGTCCAACCCATAAAATTTATATCGCTGCGTTCTCCTTAAATAATTTTCATCATTTTGCTCTTTTAAATTTTGCTAGATGAAAAACGTAAAAAAGGATCTGAACATATTACGGAGGGAATTAGAGGCAGGCGAAAAATTCTCCGGCAAAGGGAGAGAGAAAGCGCATGCGTGAACGACAAGGGCGCGACGGTCAGCACAAGGAGCACCAACAGTCACATCAAGCATCGAGAAGACGTGGACCTCAGCGGCTCCATTGTGGTGATTAAAGTTGAACCATTGATCACGACATGTTCGTCAAACGAAAGGCTGGATCAATAGAGTCTAAAAGTACTGTTGGATTCAAAATGCTTTGGATGCCGTATCGGATCTCAGTGGGGACATTATAACATCTAACACGGACGCATTTCCAGTACGACCACTTTGTCCGACACACTCAGTTTTAAACTGAAACGACAGTATTGTACTATATTATATTATATATTATTTTATATTATGTGATATATTGTTTTATAATATATTATATTATATTATATTTTATATTATATTATATTATAAGACAAAGATTGATTGGTTCTTAACCGGTCTGGATTTATTGTAAAGCCCACAAGCATTACGGAGTATTGTTAATGACCAACGCGAGCGCAGAGCTGGATGTGCGAAGTAAAGAGTTTCCACTAACTTGTACGGTGTTTTTGATTCTACCAAAAAATACCACATAATAATATACTTATAATTAATCTCGAACGTTCGCTCTTACTGAGGGAATATCAAATTTCTGACTTAACACATTGGCCACGCTCTCGCTCGGCCAATACAGCAAGGTTCCAGTTTGATATTTCCCGTACAGACCATGGATACTCTTTCAAATCCCAACCGCACGCCCGACCACCTTCCTACACCATTTGAACGTGATGAAAATTTAAAAATAAAACAGGTAGATTTTCAGGTGTAGACAAGCCCGTTAGTTAATCAATTCGTATTTACGGGATTCTTCCTTCTACCAGTCAGAAAATATAAGACTTAATCCGTCACATAAACCTGGCAGTACAAATAATTTTATTGATTACATGTGTATAACATAAAGCTCTAAACTGTCCTTGCGAGTTTGATCCCAGTTAAGAACCCTTCACCGTATTCATTATTTCTTTGTATTTGTTAATTTTGTAATCAGACGAGAATCTGAAGCTTTCACGAACTTGTAAAAAGCTTTTGTACTGAATATATAGTTATGCATATATCGACAAAAAATTTCATAGGACCTGGTACACAAGTTTAACCAGTTCTACACTGCAGCAATCTAATCTCTTCTTTGTTGCTACACAAGTCTGAAGCTTCACTCTGTGACCGGCTTCCATCTAACACCCTCGTCGAACTCAACCAATACTCCAAGGCCCCGTCCACAAGTAGCCGGGTATTTTCGAAAACCGAGATTTTTTTCCCCGTAAATTCTTAAACTGTATCCACACGTAGCGTTTTCGAATCGTATGTACGGAAGAGCGAGCCTGGAACCTAGCCATGACGTCATCGTATTTGAAAATCTCCGTTTTCGAAGTCTCCACCCTGAAGAGCGTATTTTCGGTTCCTGAAAACGCTGGTTACGTGTGGACGGTCGTCGTATTCGGAGAAAAAAGTCTCCGTTTTCAAAAATAGCCGGCTCCTTATGGACGGGGTCTAATTCGGTAGGTCCTCATTCACTTACAAATCACTCTCTATGATTTAGCATTTCATTCGGCGTCCTTCTTTAGCCTGAATTGGCGTCCACATGTAAACCTATTTCACGAAAACTCGTAAAACCTGTAGCCCGCTCCGCACAACAAAATGTATTTAAAAAATAATAAACATGCATTATTTCAAATGATAAATGATGGTACAGCTTCGGAACACTCCCCCTGAAATCTGCGTTTCAACTTAATTAGATTACCACAAAAACACGATGCAACTTTCAAGGTTACAGGGAAAACTGTCCAAAGGTGGAGTCGAGATACGAATGTTCACGCATGAAATAGGTCACCTTCTATAATCAAGACATTAACGTATATATTAAGTCGGTTTGGCGAGTTCAGCAGGTACTATAGCAGTACACCAATCTCACTACCAAAATACATTCCCTCTATCCTTACAATAACCCAGCTTGCTTTGGTTGTTGACCATAGCTGTGAGCCCAAGATAAAGCCAGATAGGGATTTCCTCCTCCGTAACTTGCAGCGGACTTCCAACACTTTGTTGATTCGAGACCGCTTCACGTGCGGCTGAAATTGCGTCAACAACCGCCTTCTGGAAACCATTCACAAGGAGATAGGAAGGCGGTTGATCTACAAGTTGAGATAGCATATGACTCGTGAACGTGACGTATGGGATGTCACTTGACCACGGGTTCCAGGCTTGGAGGAGGCTGGGTTCGAAGTGACCGAAATGAACCCGCAGACCGCTTTGCTTTGCTCGCGGACTGTTATCAGCATAACCAGTCAACCTGCGGAGAAGCGAGAAGAATGAGCGTGTAAAACGGCAGCCCTGGAGCAGATGTTAGATAAGGAGTTAGGATCTGCTGCACACACTCACATTTGCGCGCTGCACGCTGCAATTTTTCATACAACCGAATTTGCAACGATAGCAACCGCTGCAAGACCTGTAACATACACTGCAACGACAATGTTACTGTGAGACAAGTTGCTGCAGTTTTAACGGTGACGGCTTTGAACTACCCTCCGTGCAACGGGAGGGGGGGATGCTCCCTGTCAAAAATTGTGGAATTTCAGTCGTAAAGGCAGATATACTAGAAAATTGGCCACAATCAACTACTAACTAGACATTATGCTAATGATGCGTATTCATACTTTCTCCTACAGTCTACTCCCGGTCTACTAGGGCAAACGAAAGTTCATTGTATCGGCGGACGAGAAACTGAAAACCGTAGAGTTTGAAAGCTCTCGATATTTCTTAGAAAACTTGGACAAAAGAAAGGGGCTGCGGGATCAGGGGGGAGGTGAGCAGCCCTTCCCCCAGTTCTCTGCGGCCCCACTGCTAGGATTGCGGGAAGTAAACGGTAGCACCTCTGACATAAAATGTAGTGTCATCAACAGGACCTGATATCGTATATCTTGTCGTAAGGTTAGGTGTAAAGATGACGTTTCGAGTTGATCTCACCACATTTTTTATAGTTTCCTCACCTACGCAGGAAAAGAACAGGGTTTTTTTCAAAATGTATCTTCCAGCGTTTGCACTGATCTACTCGATTTCAGTGACGGAGTGCGTTACAGGTAGCAATATTACGGAGGGAATTAGAGGCAGGCGAAAAATTCTCCGGCAAAGGGAGAGAGAAAGCGCATGCGTGAACGACAAGGGCGCGACGGTCAGCACAAGGAGCACCAACAGTCACATCAAGCATCGAGAAGACGTGGACCTCAGCGGCTCCATTGTGGTGATTAAAGTTGAACCATTGATCACGACATGTTCGTCAAACGAAAGGCTGGATCAATAGAGTCTAAAAGTACTGTTGGATTCAAAATGCTTTGGATGCCGTATCGGATCTCAGTGGGGACATTATAACATCTAACACGGACGCATTTCCAGTACGACCACTTTGTCCGACACACTCAGTTTTAAACTGAAACGACAGTATTGTACTATATTATATTATATATTATTTTATATTATGTGATATATTGTTTTATAATATATTATATTATATTATATTTTATATTATATTATATTATAAGACAAAGATTGATTGGTTCTTAACCGGTCTGGATTTATTGTAAAGCCCACAAGCATTACGGAGTATTGTTAATGACCAACGCGAGCGCAGAGCTGGATGTGCGAAGTAAAGAGTTTCCACTAACTTGTACGGTGTTTTTGATTCTACCAAAAAATACCACATAATAATATACTTATAATTAATCTCGAACGTTCGCTCTTACTGAGGGAATATCAAATTTCTGACTTAACACATTGGCCACGCTCTCGCTCGGCCAATACAGCAAGGTTCCAGTTTGATATTTCCCGTACAGACCATGGATACTCTTTCAAATCCCAACCGCACGCCCGACCACCTTCCTACACCATTTGAACGTGATGAAAATTTAAAAATAAAACAGGTAGATTTTCAGGTGTAGACAAGCCCGTTAGTTAATCAATTCGTATTTACGGGATTCTTCCTTCTACCAGTCAGAAAATATAAGACTTAATCCGTCACATAAACCTGGCAGTACAAATAATTTTATTGATTACATGTGTATAACATAAAGCTCTAAACTGTCCTTGCGAGTTTGATCCCAGTTAAGAACCCTTCACCGTATTCATTATTTCTTTGTATTTGTTAATTTTGTAATCAGACGAGAATCTGAAGCTTTCACGAACTTGTAAAAAGCTTTTGTACTGAATATATAGTTATGCATATATCGACAAAAAATTTCATAGGACCTGGTACACAAGTTTAACCAGTTCTACACTGCAGCAATCTAATCTCTTCTTTGTTGCTACACAAGTCTGAAGCTTCACTCTGTGACCGGCTTCCATCTAACACCCTCGTCGAACTCAACCAATACTCCAAGGCCCCGTCCACAAGTAGCCGGGTATTTTCGAAAACCGAGATTTTTTTCCCCGTAAATTCTTAAACTGTATCCACACGTAGCGTTTTCGAATCGTATGTACGGAAGAGCGAGCCTGGAACCTAGCCATGACGTCATCGTATTTGAAAATCTCCGTTTTCGAAGTCTCCACCCTGAAGAGCGTATTTTCGGTTCCTGAAAACGCTGGTTACGTGTGGACGGTCGTCGTATTCGGAGAAAAAAGTCTCCGTTTTCAAAAATAGCCGGCTCCTTATGGACGGGGTCTAATTCGGTAGGTCCTCATTCACTTACAAATCACTCTCTATGATTTAGCATTTCATTCGGCGTCCTTCTTTAGCCTGAATTGGCGTCCACATGTAAACCTATTTCACGAAAACTCGTAAAACCTGTAGCCCGCTCCGCACAACAAAATGTATTTAAAAAATAATAAACATGCATTATTTCAAATGATAAATGATGGTACAGCTTCGGAACACTCCCCCTGAAATCTGCGTTTCAACTTAATTAGATTACCACAAAAACACGATGCAACTTTCAAGGTTACAGGGAAAACTGTCCAAAGGTGGAGTCGAGATACGAATGTTCACGCATGAAATAGGTCACCTTCTATAATCAAGACATTAACGTATATATTAAGTCGGTTTGGCGAGTTCAGCAGGTACTATAGCAGTACACCAATCTCACTACCAAAATACATTCCCTCTATCCTTACAATAACCCAGCTTGCTTTGGTTGTTGACCATAGCTGTGAGCCCAAGATAAAGCCAGATAGGGATTTCCTCCTCCGTAACTTGCAGCGGACTTCCAACACTTTGTTGATTCGAGACCGCTTCACGTGCGGCTGAAATTGCGTCAACAACCGCCTTCTGGAAACCATTCACAAGGAGATAGGAAGGCGGTTGATCTACAAGTTGAGATAGCATATGACTCGTGAACGTGACGTATGGGATGTCACTTGACCACGGGTTCCAGGCTTGGAGGAGGCTGGGTTCGAAGTGACCGAAATGAACCCGCAGACCGCTTTGCTTTGCTCGCGGACTGTTATCAGCATAACCAGTCAACCTGCGGAGAAGCGAGAAGAATGAGCGTGTAAAACGGCAGCCCTGGAGCAGATGTTAGATAAGGAGTTAGGATCTGCTGCACACACTCACATTTGCGCGCTGCACGCTGCAATTTTTCATACAACCGAATTTGCAACGATAGCAACCGCTGCAAGACCTGTAACATACACTGCAACGACAATGTTACTGTGAGACAAGTTGCTGCAGTTTTAACGGTGACGGCTTTGAACTACCCTCCGTGCAACGGGAGGGGGGGATGCTCCCTGTCAAAAATTGTGGAATTTCAGTCGTAAAGGCAGATATACTAGAAAATTGGCCACAATCAACTACTAACTAGACATTATGCTAATGATGCGTATTCATACTTTCTCCTACAGTCTACTCCCGGTCTACTAGGGCAAACGAAAGTTCATTGTATCGGCGGACGAGAAACTGAAAACCGTAGAGTTTGAAAGCTCTCGATATTTCTTAGAAAACTTGGACAAAAGAAAGGGGCTGCGGGATCAGGGGGGAGGTGAGCAGCCCTTCCCCCAGTTCTCTGCGGCCCCACTGCTAGGATTGCGGGAAGTAAACGGTAGCACCTCTGACATAAAATGTAGTGTCATCAACAGGACCTGATATCGTATATCTTGTCGTAAGGTTAGGTGTAAAGATGACGTTTCGAGTTGATCTCACCACATTTTTTATAGTTTCCTCACCTACGCAGGAAAAGAACAGGGTTTTTTTCAAAATGTATCTTCCAGCGTTTGCACTGATCTACTCGATTTCAGTGACGGAGTGCGTTACAGGTAGCAATTGCTCGCGTACAAACGGTTTTGATCGCTGTTGTGAGACAAGATTCACTGAAAACTGATAGTGTCACTCGACCAACGTGGCGACATTTAAACACACGCACCTAAGATTAACTTAAGTGGGAAGAATGCACACATCACGTTCAGGTGTGTACGTGCGGAGACTAAACACCGCAGAAAACCCCGAAAGGTTGCAGACAATTAGAAGTCACTGCTCTTTCAGAATAAAATGTCTTGTTTCGCGGAGTCCGGCTGCACGTCAGCCAATATTCTCCAGCCTGGAACCCGGGTCACATCTAAAAAGTTCAACAGAATGAAAACAAAAACTTAACTGATGTTGTCACTATACATCATATTTCAGTTCGGTAAAACAACCACGTGGTGAAAAAATGGTGTAAACTTGTACTTCCACTATTTAATTGCTCCTCATTACAAAATCAGTTGTTGTCAACAGTTCACTGTACTTGATGGAAATGGAACGAGGCTAATGCAGTACTATTTACATGTTAAAAGTGTTGCATTACTAAAGATAAAAATAAAGATTATCTTACGTCATGTTAAAGAAAACTTTGGCAGTTTTGACAAATACAATTGTGAAGAAGTATGGAGTGTTTATCTCGATGATTTCCTGGAGGTTTTCTACACACGTGTCACAACCTAAAGCCAATATTACCATTGTTTTCATTCGTACCCAACCCTAGACGCTTTATGGTCGCTGTCAAGTTTGTCTCGTGCTGCCGCTAGCCAGTCACATATTAGTCCAAAGAGCGCCGCACCATCCGGGGGTGGGGATGGTGACGTCCAACCTGTTGATTTGTTAACGAGCCGTGATTGGTTGAACAGGTCTTTTAACAGCTAGCCCAAAACAACAAAATTGACAGCGATGAACAGCCTCAGCGGTCATGCAGCCATGAAAACAACGGCAAGATTTCTGAGGAAAATCTTAAAAAGAATCCAGACTAAAAGTTTTAAAGCTACTGCTAAACCCCAACTGACACTTACTGGTATCTATTTGCAGGTGGTGCCACGTAGGACCACGATAACGTTGCGAATGCAGTTCAAATAAATAGAGCAGCATATTATCAAACCTTACAAACATTTCATCCTTCCGACTATGGAACTGAGCTAAAATTAGAACAATGCTAAGTTTTAAAAATATTCATACTTAACTGAACTAATAAAATAATCTGCACACACACACAAACCAAATATAACGTGTTTCTATACTGTTAAGTTTCTAAACCGCCACCTTAAGACTGATAATCACCAACCATAATGTTCGGACTTCCGAGGTTGTATTCCTAGAAGCCCACCTGTGAGAACCCATTTCCATCCTCTTTCCTTGTTTACAGTCTGTTTCTGACAGAAATTTAGAGCTATAGATCTACGTAAGCCATGCGGGCTTTTTTTCATACATCAGTTGAGGATGGTGGATGCTTGCAAGTCAAAACAAAAACCAGACAATGAGAGTCATCAAACTGCAAGACAACAGTGGAATGATTGTAGTATCAGCGAACAACAACGACATTATATGTTGCTTGTTGAATTTTCACGTTATGCAATACCAAACCTGTATTTAACATAGACAACGTTGTATTTTCTTTTTAAAAAAAACCCGGATAAACAAGACAAATATTTCAGATTATATCTTTTAGATTTTTTAAATAGAAATTTCCAACGTATATATACATACATAGAGAGCTTTTAGCTTGTTATGTATATTTCTTACTATGAATTTTCTATGGTTATTAAATCTATTTTCTATGTGACAACCTTGGTAACACAGATTGTTTTTCTTGGTTTTCAGAAGTGGATCTAGATGACTTGTCCTTAATAACCATATTTTCCACGATCGCGGTTAAATCCCCAAATCCCCCAGTTATGAGTAAGGGGGGAGATTCCAACATATATATTCATTGGTATTGGTTCTTTAGCTATCTCAAGTGACTCATTTTCGACTCCCTGCAGCAATTTACTGTGAGCACTCCGAATGGCGGGAACGATCTCTCCACTAAACAGATTCACTTTCAAGTAGGGTGGAACTTGGTCCAGGAACTCGCACCCTCTGTGATCACGGACTGTTACAAAAGGAATCTCTTTGGACCACGGGTTCCAGGACTGGGAAAAACTCGCCAAATCATTTTTACCACAGTAAATGCGAAGGCCATTTTGAAAATGTCGTGGGCTGAAAATGAGTTAGATTTGCATTTTGTCATACTAAAATTAAAAACAACAAAATGAGTCAGCTTTGAATGCATGCTATATAACAGCAACAGTCAATGGAATTTTATTTTTGTCACATTAGTCCTATGGACAACTCCTACAAACCAGCCCTATAGACCACCCCTATAGACCACTCCTACAAACCAACCCTAAAGACCACCCCTATGGACCACTCCTACAAACCACCCCTATAGACCACCCCTATGGACCGCTCCTACAAACCAACCCTATAGACCACCTCCATAGACCACCCCTATGGACAACTCCTACAAACCAGCCCTATAGACCACTCCTACAAACCAACCCTAAAGACCACCCCTATGGACCACTCCTACAAACCAACCCTAAAGACCACCCCTATAGACCACCCCTATGGACCACTCCTACAAACCAACCCTACAGACCACCCCTATGGACCACTCCTACAAACCAACCCTAAAGACCACCCCTATAGACCACCCCTATGGACCACTCCTA